>WBMW01005170.1:0-132468 GCA_013396635.1 Penelope pileata
GACCACCATAAATAAACACCAGCTTGACAGGAGCACTGCATGGACCACCGCTATCCCCTATCAACCCCAGCATGACTTGGGAAATGCTTGCAAAACCAACAGTCCCCAACAACTCCAGTGAGACACGTGCAACGCATGGACCACCGTCAATCGCCACCAATCCCATTCTAACATGAACTCTGCATGGACTAGCAGAGACCACCACAAACGCCATTGAGAATTAGGTATCGCATGGACCACCACCAACCACCACCAGCCCCACCATGACAAGGGCACTGCCTGGACCACCATAAATAAACCCCAGCATGACAGGGGCACTGCATGGACCACCACCAACCCCAGCGTGACACAGGACCTGCATGGAGCACCAAGAACAACCACCAACCCCTCCGTCATGGGCACTGCTTTGGACAATACCAGCCACCACCATTCCCACTATGACATGGGCACTATGTCGGGTGGAAGATTGCAAGGAGCTGATGCTCACAAGTACTGCCAGGCTGCTGGTGGACTACTTAGCTTTGTACTGATATCTTTGTTGAAGGTGGACATCTCTCCAGCTGTGCTGCTTTGGAGAGACATTTTCCACGTCCTGTGTTCCTTCTCCTCTGGTCCTCTGTCCCTCAAATACAATGAAGGACTCTACAGAATCTATTGCATCACAGGCCACCCCTGCCCAGGGCCCAGCCATTCCCTTCCCTTTCCTTCTTCCTGCCCTCTCATCTCAACCTTTGCTCATCCTCCTGCTCTTCTCCAGACTGGACTAGCTGACCAGCGCAGCTTTTTTTTATTCTCTCCCAGGGCCATCTGTGTCACTAACATCCTTGTGACTCTGCCAACATTCTCACCACTGTGATAGGGCCACTGCATCACAATGGTGGATTCCAGAGTCATATTTCCTCAAAAATCTCTGATGAACAGCTTGAGAACTCACTAAGATGTGCATTCACTTCCATGAACCCCAATGTTTTTGCACTAGTTTTGCACAAATAAGGTCCGATATCCCACTAGTTTTATGTTTTCATTGATTTTTTTTTAGTCTTTTAAGAAAAAAAATGAAAAAAAAATTTTGTTATATACATTAACTATCTTATATTCTATATGCGGCTTGAGACCATTCCTCTGTACTCAGTGCAGCCCAGGCAAACCAAAAGGTTGGACACCCATGGACTAAGATCAAGTTGAGGAGGCAGCCCACATGACAGAGAAAGGAGAAAGTTCAGTCATCACCAAACAGGTCCCAGGTCAAGCTAAGAAACCAGCACACCTGCTGAGATCCTGATTGAGGCTAACAGTAGCAGTAGCTGTGGTATTCCAGCAGCACATCTCTAACAGAGTACAGTGAAGGAACACATACCTCAGGCCTTAGCTTAAGCAGAGCCCCAGAGTCTATGGGTGTGGGTAGAGGCCCCTGATGAGGCTGGTCAGAGCTATTAAAACTTATTTATTGGTGCCCTCAAGGCCCTGACAGAGATCCTCTGAAGTGCTGTAAAGCCATAAAAACCTTTCAGACCTTCCTGGAAATCCTTTCATATTTCTCTTTCTTCTCTTTCCTCTCCAACCAGAGCACCGCTCAGTTTTCAGCACAAGAAGACATTACATTTCACACCAAGAAGACATTACTTGTCTTTTAGGCTTCTACTATAGACTGTTGATGCTTTTTTCTAAACTAACATCCATAGATCTACGCACTGCTGTGTTCATACGTTTCAGAAATGACTGGTAGTGCTTAGTAATGGGGAGATAACTGTCATAGAGAGAAGACTGTCTTGAAAACATTCCCTTATGTGTTGACATGAAGTTCCAAAATAATTATCTCCATGGTACATTCTTCCTTGCAAAGTTGCAAGCTGGTTGCCTCTGGGCATGAGGCACAGGAACAGATGGACTCATGATGGATGGCTGGTGGGCACACACTCCCATTTCAGCACAATTCTCCTTTGAGTGAGAAGCAGCAGTCCCCTTTCCTCAGAGGCTGGTACTGTTCCAGGTCTAGACCGTTGTCTTTTTCCAGGACTTCTCAGAGAACACGGACAAAACCTTTGCACTGACTCTGACAGTGCCAAAGGCTGCAGAAACCTTGGATACAGGAAGGCAGCAGAATCTCATCACACAATGTTGCAGCATCATTTTACACCCCCCTTACCTAAAGGTAACACTGATCTGTCATCTGCCTTCCTCACCCCTGTGACAGGGGAATGAGAGCTTACTGGCAGTGCTGAGATTCACTCGGGGGATCTTGTTTCTCCCCACACTCATCTACTTAATCTGAGATCCATGCTTTATGGCTGTATGGAAAAGATGCGCTGTAGCCCCCCCACTCTAATAGCCTCTGGTGTGCTTCTGCAGAAGGCAGATTGAAATCATGCACATAAGGCAGTGATGGAGATGGGAGGAACTAGTGCCATTAATTAATTACAATTAGTCTGTAGATTGACTGAAGATATTTTAAGACAATTGTCTTTTCTATTCCTCCTCTCAGTTTTCTGCCTTTTCTATTGCAGGAGAACAGAAAGTTTTATGCCACTGTCTCCTTCCTTTTAAAACGTCTTCTGCAACATTTAAATTTTTCTCCCCTTATTTCTTTCCTTTGCTCCAGCTGCATGCTAAGACTGGGAAGGGATATATGGTGAGACAAAGTATATAGAAGAAGGAATATTAGAAAGGAGAGGAAAGTATGAAAGTGTTTGCAAACTGTATCAGACACAGAAAATGAGTTCCTTTCAAAACCTGTACACTGAAAATGACTTAAAATTAGCTAAACTTTTTCATTTTGAATTTTTCTACCAATTCTGTTATCAATGTTTCCAGGGATGCACTTCCATAATAATTACTTTTCAGGTGACAAAGGCTTGAAAGAGGCAGCCTAGCCTGAAGCAGGACACTTCCAAGGAGCACAACCAAGCAAGGTAGATAATATCTTCACTGTGCTCGGGTTCTTATGTACTAAGCTGTCACTTTTAATGAATTTCAGATCAACTCTCACAGGGTGTGAGATGCAGCAATAATAGAAGATAATTTATCACTTGTATACTTTTAAATATAATCAATACACATGTAATATTACATTGCAACAAGCAGAAAAGGGATAAAATTAAGCCAGTTAAAATATTTTGATAAAATGGTATTACAGTACATGAAAGCAGTATGAGTTACATTTTCATAAATGCAGAATTAAGCCATGAACCTCAAATATATTTCTTCGCCTTGCACCAAGGTATGCTCAAAGAGCCTCCGTCATACGAAGCCTGATTAAATGGGCCAGAGCCTCAAGCAGCTTAAAGAGAGTTGCCTCCTTAGAGTTAATGGAGCTATGTCAGATTTTACCACTGAATACACGACCTCTTTTTTTTTTTTTTTTTTATGAGCTACTTAAGCAGGAAATCACATTGAAAATATGAATACGTCCAAACAAATCTGCCTTTGTATCTTGTTCTCATGTATTAATATGGCCTTATAAATTTGGATTTCATTTTTTAAACCACAATGCTTCCTTCTAGTTGTGATACTGAGACATTAAGACATTCATGGCCTGAGTTCCCACTGTCTCCCCAGAGATTTTGGCAGAGGGGAGCAGCCAGGATGCAGCACTGCTGGAAGCTGAGACTGAACTGCAACTTGTTTTCCAGCTGCCAACAGAGAGAGGAGTGCATAACGGATCCAGTGTTTGTGTCTTTTCTGCTCCATGGACAAATACTGGAGAATCTGTCCTGGAGTCTGCAAGAAAAGTCTTCAAAAATATTGCCACAGTTTTCAAATTAGAAAGGAAATCTAACACCTGCATGTCCAATGCAAAAATAACCATAAAATCCTATTAAAAAAAACTGAACAACTGTTGAGGAGGCCCAATAACAGAGAAGGCAAAAAGGTGTTTATTACTGTGCTGCTGAACTCTGACGCATATGCATTTGCAACAGCAGCAGGTAGAGGCCCTCATGACTGAGTAAAGCAAAATTTTCTGTCTGCAGGCAATATCATGTTATCATACTCCTGTCTGATGAGCTACATTACAGGTCAGGAGACTCAAGCATTGTGATGATATATGAAATAAAGCATGTATTTTAATACATAGCATGTATCTGCCTCTAAATTATTATGAGTTACTCAGCAGGGAATCTTCCACAGATAAAGGAATAAAAACTGGACTCTGCTGAGCTTCGCAGATGAACAAGAAGCCAGCTGAAGAGTAGACAAATCCAATACAATCTGCTGAGGAACTGCAGAGTAAGCTTGCCTGACACTGGAATTGCTATTGTAAGGCTGAGTGGACATTTGAAATTTTCTGTGAGTGGAAGGAGACTCCAGAGGCCTTTCAATATAGATTATTGCCATTCATAGAAAATTGCATAAAAATGCTTTGGAATGAAAGCTAATTGAAGCTAAAGGGAGTTGCAAAGCTAGTAAACAGAACTATTCAACTTCATACTAAAATTACTGTTCTTTTTGTTTTCATTGTAGTTCTAATTCAAAGTTTTCTTGAGTTCCAATTGCTATTTTTAAACAAATGTCAGAGAACAGCTTAGCAGTCATTCGAATGTTGAGTTTACTGTTTGTGTAGAAGCAAGCCAGAAGAGGTAACAGATGAATTCCTACTGGTGATGAAAGCAACTCAAACGCAAAGCAGTCAGATACTTGGCTGTGACAAAACCAGATGCATATCATTAGACAACTCTGAATTAGATCTCTTTTTCCCAGCTGATGGCACGCAGTAAAGGACACCCCTATTCTTTTTCCCCCACAGCAGCTCCATACTGATTCAACAGATTTGATTTGCGTGGTGTGGACTTTGCCAGGTTTCACTGCAACTCCTTAGCTACTGCTACAGGCCCTAAAGGTTTCCCATTGAAGGTCTTGAGGTTTCCCATTGAAGATCTAGGTCATCTTCAGCCGCTATGTGTTAATCTGATGCATTCGGTCATTATAGCCAAGACTGACAAGGCTAATTTTGTTCCCCAGTTCTGACTTTGTGGTTTTGTGCCACCCAACATGTTTCTTCTATTTGGTACCTTGAGAAATAATGATCTCCCTCAGCTTAGTGGTTGAGATCCAGGTTCAATCCTTACTGTATTAGGTTTCTCAGCTGATTCTTCTTCTGGGGACAGCTAATGAAGCAGTGGATGAGCAAACTCATCCTCTCAGGAAAAGTAGAAATATTATTGAAAGTGGGAAAAGAGAAGAAAAGTGTACTTGAGAGAGTTATCATGGTTCAATTATGAGGTATGCTGAAGATTTTCCCAGATTTTATACAGTATGATTCACCAAAACAGAGTTGCCCTTTCACATAGCAGAGCATTAAAGTAAGAAAGTACGTTTTTGGTCCAAAGTGAAGTGTTTTGGCAAGCTGACAGAAACCAAATAAATGAGAAATGAAAAAGGAGATAGGATTTTACTGCTAGGAACATTACATATACTTGAAAAAAGATGTCAAAGATAAGGTCCTAGAGTTCAAATTGTTTACAAAAAACTCAAACCCATTGCTGACCGTACCACTCCACTAAAAAGCCCTATAGGGTTGTAATGGGAACAAATGTGATTTCTAGGGAGAGGCAGATTCGTGAGCTCAGGAATGATTTCTGTCCAGAAGTGGAAATGCCAAAAGACTTAAGAAGCAAGAGTCATTACAGACTACAAAAGACCCACAGGGATGTTCAATTCTTTCTGGATTTTCCTTAGGACTCAAAAGAAAGTCTGGATGCATGGATATTATTTTAAATGTGACCAGTGTTATTAGTCCTATGCTCAATCAACACCAAACTGAAAGGAACAAAAAGCTGAACACATATGTGGAGCAGTTTTGCTCTTGCCATGGCTTTTTTTTTTTTTTTTTGGTCATTTTATAGAAAGGTTTAGAGGGTTCAGGAATAATTAAGATCCCAGATAATCATTAGATGGAGTTCTCTTTCCAGTCGTAGGAAAACCACGGACTCTGACATAGGTCAAGCCCTGCCATCAGCCTGGATTCTCCTTTTCTGAGCGAAGTTTTGGATAAGAATAGGCTTACCTTAGCTGTATCTGGATTGGGATAATTAACCTGCGCAGGCTATTGCAATGTAAACATATGGACAAGCATTAATGTTGAAATAAAACTGTAATGACAGTAGCTTGTATTTGTAGAAGCACATCCTGCCATAGCCTAAACCCATTTTTGACCCTATAATGTGTAAGGTTCAATCTCATGCCAGCCTATTTAGTTGTGAAACCCCCAAATGTGTCAATATGGGTATCATTGCCGTTTCTGGGGTGTAGCACTGAAAGGATACAGCCAGTACAGAAAAGGCTTGCAGGTTTCTGGACTGTCTTAGACATTTGGAAACCCCTTTCAGTGCTAGAAATAAACTGGCAGCTACTGAACAAAGAATAAGGGACTGCAGAGCAGCACCAGAGAGCTGCAAGACAATGTTCTCACTGCAAAATAAAAGAAATAGGCATGACAGTCACAAGCTGTCATAGCTGAGTGAAAGAGAGCCTGTCTGAGAGCTAACAAAAGGAATTGTTCACTATCAGACACCAAACAAAGCAAAAATGAAACAATCCTGAAACATTTTCTCTGGGAACGTATAACCTCCAACATCCTGTGAACCACAACCAGACTTGAAATGGAAACTAACTTGATTCATTTTCTACAATAATCTGCTGTTGTTGAAATGAGTTTTTTTTGTCTGTGCCAAGTGCTTATGCTGTTTTTTTAATCCCATGAACAGTCTTTTTTCATCTCTTAGGTATGCCACCATCTTATCCATCTTTGATTTTTCATCTCCGAGGGAAGGCAGGGTACAAACTGTCACACTTTGTAAGAAACCACGGTAGCATTTCACATACTTTGCTACCCTGAAATGAATACCATCACAAACGTGGTTGTGGTCCTTGAGTCTCACCTAAGAGATACAGTGGTTATCTCCTCTTGGATGTCAGGGCCCTGATATCTATCTAAGGAATGCATCTCCTTAGCACACAACTGCGTTACCCCATGGTTCCTTGTGTGCTGTGTCCTCCCACAACAAGAAACAGGAGACTCTGCCCTATATTACAGTAGGGGCAGGCAGCAAAGCAAAAGCACAGCAGGGTACAAACCTCAGCAGAGCTGCTTGGAACTCCAGCCTCTCTTCCTCAAATCCCACAGAGGAGGTATGAGAGGATCTCCTTTCAGACAAGGCCTTGGGCTACATGGGCTTGGTGCAGCACAGTGGTGTGTCCTAGCTCACGGACAACAAGGCATCTGACGCTGAAGGAAAGTTCCTTCGCTCTCCTAACGTCCAACTCCGGTGTCAAGCATTTTGATTCTCTAAGCCATTTCATTTTGAGACCAGATGGCATTATTAAAAGACTCAACCTCAATACAGATCACTCCCAGTGTCATTCTTTTCAGTGTTGTTTTAGTTGCTGAATATTGGAAGGTTTATATATATATATATATATATATTCAGACAGGAAACAAATACTAAAGAGTTGAGAAAAGTTACCTGAACTCTGATGGGAATAGTT
Organism: Penelope pileata; assembly: GCA_013396635.1. Lineage (NCBI taxonomy): Eukaryota > Metazoa > Chordata > Aves > Galliformes > Cracidae > Penelope > Penelope pileata. The sequence continues at coordinate 7,483 of WBMW01005170.1, forward strand.
TTACATTTATCACTTGGAAGAAAGAAAAAATATTCTTTTTGAAAGTAAAGAACATTCACTTTCAGAAACTAAATAGTCCTGTTGTGTTTGCAACATCTGAAAAACTCTTTTTAAAATGCAAAAAGTGCTAACAGTGCATGCATTCCCACTCTTTTCTATGCACTCCCACATGTCTTGTGACCTGGACAAACAATTCTACGCCACTGTTCAGTCATTCTGATTTCCAGAAGAAAGAAATAGCATCTGCACACCTATATGGTCCACAACTTTAAGCCCATTTTCCTTTAATTTGAGTATTGTTAGCTTTTACTCAGGAGATGAGTTGAGCCTAGGATCCCACCAGGAAGAGCAGACTGTCAACAGGGACAAGGGAGAACAGGGCAGAGCTGACAATATTGCTAGTTATTGTAGATTTACTCATTTCTTTGGAGCTAGGAAAAAGGCATTGGAAAATTTGGCACCAGACTCAACTCAGGAATTTGTGCTATCAAATCATATTTCCCTGAAACTTGCAGGAGACATTCACAGAGGTGAGCTTGGAAATACATCTCAGCCTCACAAGAGACCAGCAGCCTTGACAACAATGATGAAGCCTTCAGAGCAGGAGGCTGCATCCCAGCTGAGTGAAGATGCTGGTGGACACAGACCCTTTTGCTTTATTAGCCCCTAGGTAGCCACAGAGGTCTGCTTCAAGCTTATCCTGAATTCACAAAGGAAAAAATAAAGTACATCTTCCACTTTATTCAATGTTTAAGTTACTGCTACCTGTCTCACAAACACACAAGCAAAATCACCTCAGACAAGTTCTTTGCAATTCCAAGCAAAGTACTAGAAGGTCTAACAATGGACATACACAAAGCTCAAACTCACACAACCAGTGACAACACACTCCCACCCACCACCCCTCTGATAAGTTGCAGCTCTCAGAGAGATGGGATTTCCCCAGCTGCTGGCCCTTAAATGAGCCCAGAGCAGCCCTGCCCCAGGCCCACCCTTTCCAGTCCCAGGGGAGCACAGGTACAAACACTCTGCCTGTGCTCCCTGGGCCAGCCACAGCCCTCCTCCAGGTGCTCAATCACGAGTTCAGGCCCTGATCAACAGTTTCCCTATGCTACCATTCCCTCCTAAACTATTCAACAGTTCAATGAAAAAAAAAAGTAAAAAAAAAAAAATAAACCTTGCAGTAGTTGGAAAGCATAAAACCCAAAATCAATTTTGTTTTCATAGTATATATCAGACACCTAGAGAAAGCAGACTCTTCCAGTATTTGCTTTTCCTTAATTTAAACATATTTCTCTGGCTTGTATTATACAGGAGATTGGCTTCAATCAATGATAGTGTCTTTTCAGAGGGATTTACCTAATTGCAGCTCTTTTAGCTAAATCAACAATGCAGTGGGATAATTACAGTGTAGGAGAGCTGGTTAAATGAGACCCTCTAAAAACAGTACTTTTGAAACCAGAAAACTGAGACAGTTTCAAGATAGCTCTTACTTACTAATTAGAGACTAAGTGTGAGAACCACCATTTTTCTGGGCTCAGTAATCAGTCATCAAACACAGCCCTGAAGGAATGGCTGTTGCTGATTCTACTAGCTGGTTGCCTCAAACACAGGGAAAAGGACAGAATTCAGCAACTCAGAACCACACACACATTTTGCCAAGTAAAATCTTATAGCTGGTGTTATTTCAGGAATGAGTTTCTATAAACACACCAAAAAGTGGATTTTTCTGCCTGAAGCGGTCAATATACTGACATGAACAGGCATTTTCCATTTAGTTTCATTCTCCTTCCACTGCATTAGTTGATCAGAACCTCACAAGTGGAGGAAGCCAAAATAAAACAGTCTGTGCCCTGGAAGAGCTAATAATAGAAAAGCCAGATTGCTTTGGAGAGGTGAATGAGTTGCATGATGGCAAACAGCTTTACTCCACTGTAGATGGTGAATCTTAAGCCTGGATACAGAAAAAGAGAACTAACAAGGTAGGGAAAGAGAATTTGCTTGCAGATGCTGAGAGGCTAAACTTCCTGCTAGCGTTATGTATGACCCAGCATTATGCTGTGTCAAGTAGAATGCTCAAATCTATTAAAACAGACTGGACTAAACACTGGGAAACATACTGAGCAACAGTTTGGTTTTGGAGGTTGAATTTTTCTTTCACATTTTTAAGCTTTTTTGACAAACGTAAAAAATTCAAAACATTTCTAGAATTTGTTTCTAAGTTCACATACAGGCTCCAAAATACAGGGTATAATTTTCATAAATTAATTCAATTGGTGTATCTAGCGCTCAGCCCACTGAAAAGCAAGCACTTACATAGGTTTGTATATTGAATCACAACAGATTTTTATTTTGGCCCAAAATTTCAGATTCTGACATGTTCAGGTTTATAAAAAGTGCTGCTGCTAAGCCAAGTACAATTTGGCGCTTTGGTTCGTTGTTCCTGGCTCCAGCCAGCTGAAATGGCCATTGCTGGGTACAGAAGAAAGTTGCATGTCGAGGAGACAGGGATCAGATGGATAAATTAGGGGCAGATTAGTAGTGCTGGAAGAAAATCTTTCAGAACAGTTTTACGTAGAAGTCAAGATGGCTGGAAAGTCTACAAAGAGGAAAAAAAGTCTGTTCTGAGATGAAAACTAGTTGCCAGCATTTAGATGAAAGCGAGACAAATGGGGCAGAAAAAATTAGAAAGAAAAAAAATCAAAACAAGAAGACAAGACTCGCAAAAAATATCTGTTCCCATTCCACAGAGGATGATGCTCTGTAAGCCATCTCTACTTCACGCCTGCGAATTGTTCCTAGACATTCTCCTTTTGCACATTTTAAGGCCCATCATACAGGTCTTATGGATGCTTGCCATACAGAGTTTTAGCACGTGGCTTTTAGGACCAAGGACACTGAAAAGTAAAGTGCCGTCACACAAACAATCTCATTGTTCTTTGGGAAGTTATGTTTTCTCAAGCAAGACAGCTGTATCTCATTGCATACAGTTTCCCACATTTCAAGTATTTGTGGCCAAATTAGTCAAATTAGGAGAAATGAAGAATGCTGTGCTGTAAATGGTCATGATAGCCCTGAGCCTCCTGAGGTCTACAAAATTGCTTTTGCTGAATCTGACTAGAATAATATTTTCTTGTATTCCCTGCTTAATGCAGGACTGCACGTTGTGAAAAAGGAATATAATTTTAGTATTAAAAGAGAACACCCTATTCAGAAAAAAAAGAAATTCCAAGTTTTGTCAAGGGATGTTTTTCCACTGACAGCACTGGGTATTTGAGCAGCTCTTTGGTTCTGCTGCTATAGTAATTCTGAATGAAATACATGGAAGCAGAACTGAATTTCCCTACAGGCCTACTGTGAATTGATTAACTTTTGCTGCTTGGATTCAGGATCAGAGAATTAAGAGCAGGCACTGAAGCAAGGCAAAGGCCTCGTACTTGCAAACCTTCAAATCTAGTTATGTGTAACGTCACAAGTGAGCTGACAAAGCATCCTTTACCCATGAGGTTGTATATTCACAAACACAAGCCTGTCTTGGCTCCTTTTAAAAAACAGTGGCAAAACAATTACTAGTATTTTCTAAGTATTAAACACACTTAGAAAATCTTCCTTAGAATTTGCAAACCTTAACAGTGTCTTGAGTTTGGATCAAACAGTTCCTTTAGTTCTATGTACCTGAAACTACTGATGACTTTAATGACTAATTCACATCAGCAGGCCAAGGTGGTTCACGTCCAAAAATCCCACTTTCTTCCTACATTGCATGGAAACAGAAAATGCAAACTTATATTTGGAAATAAGCATGTTTGAACTTGACAGGCTGGAAGGTTGTATGTTGTGTAACTCAGTAAATTGGAACGTGCATGCAGAATAGTTTTCTTGATGGCACAGTGTCTAAGTATAGCCAACTTTGACTTCTGTGAAATTTTCTTCCCACTACACTATGAGAAGAATGCTTTCTATTCTGCTGCTTACAGAAAGGTATTCATAGTAATGTCACTGAAAGTCAAATCCAAACAGCTAACCTACAGGAAAAAATCAAAGCAAATCACAGGGACCCACAGTTCATGAGATCTAGGAAGGCACCCGGCTTTTGTAAACAAATGTAGTTTACCACTCTTCCTTGGAAGCATAGGGCCCATCATAGTTAATATTGCAAAATACTCTGTAATTGCAATGTCCTGTTTTCACTTTCCTAAAATTATCTGCAATGGATCTGTTTCACATCAAAATTATGTTAAGTTTAAGGAAGATTTTATCACTTACATCGGACCTTGTGTTCTAGTGAACTATACCTTTAAGAAATCTAATTTCCAAACTAAAAGTGATTGCCAAGCCATGTAAGATAGAAATTAGTGACTAAGACAATGAACTCTCAGATGTGTTAAACGTTAGAAATAGATTCTGCTGCTGGCCTTAACTGTAAAGCACTTATGCCACGTTAGAAGAAAGGTAAGAAGGACTTTCCCACTCCACTGCCCCTCAACCAATGCTCAGAGCTGAACACTGCTCAGAGATAAAAACTTTAAATGCATGAAGCATGTGAAAGGAATTATCAAAAAACAGTTGAATATGACAGAATGCAAAAATACTCGTCCCTTCAGCCAAGTCTCACGATGCATGGATGACACAAAGAAGCAGCATGCAAAGAAACAGGGTGCTGAAAGCCCATATATAGTCCCAACAAGCTACAGACTTCCCCAGCACAATGCCAAAGAAGAGAACAAAATGTTATCCAAGAGAAACCAAGCTAAAATGATGAGATTGCATGCTTTCAATATTCCAACAGTGATTTAATTTGTAAGCAGACTACCTGGAAAAAAGGCTGAGATTCCACAAGGTGCTTACACTGAAGCTAACGATGAAGCTAACATGGAAGTTAGCAATGACAGCTAAAATATTTCTTTAAATCAGTGGCAATGGACCTGGCACAAGTTAGTCACAGAACGGATGTACATGTGAAACCAAAACATAAGCCCGCAACAGACAATGCACTGTCACATCTTTGCAAGAGTTGCTAGATTATCATTTTTTTGCCTAAAGAAGATAGGTTCCAAACACGTTTCAACTGGGATAAAATGATTCAGGAGCTGCTACTGAAAATAACAATTATATGCAGAGAAGTAAGTAATAGGAGGAATAAAGCCAAAATAATAATAACTCCTCAAGTCCTGTAGCCCATGTTAACTGCATGTGAGACACTGAGGAGTCAGGCAGGTTCACTTTTGCAAAGATCAAGCAAATCTGTTCCCCAAAAAGAGCTCTGCAAAAGAGACTGCAGCCAAAGAGTACTCTGTAACTTGGCCTAACCCATAATACTGTCAGGACTTTATGCCAAAGAGAGTTACTGGAGAGAAAATACAGTTCTATCTTCAGATTTGGATACTGCTCGGTAGATACAGATGGCTGAGAGTGTTGTTTAGAGATCAAATTGACAGCTGAAGATTATCAGACTTGCCGGGAAGATATGTTAATAGGTCTCACAGAGATCAGCAACACGGTTCAACACGTTCTTGTATAAAAACATGGAAAAAAAAAGATGAGAAGCTACAGAAGGTCGTGTTCATAGTATCATTTCTCCCACAGAAAAGCCTAGGGAACTACTCAAAAACTAAACAATTGCGATCAAATGTACAACGGAGCAGTTCTGGTTCACTTTTAGAGGTTACATTTTACCCTCTCCCTCTTCCCCTAAATATAAAAACTGCAGAACAGATGTCGTTATGTAGCAATACTAAATTAGTTTAGAGACCATTAGAGTTTGTAAGTTGTCTGGCATTTCTCCACAGGTGTGTGTGATGACTAAAGCAGCCCCTAGATGAAGGTGCTCAGATATAATTAGTTTAAATACTTGCAAGGCCCTACCAATAGCAATGAACTGGTGGCAAGACCATTTCGTCAGAAACCAAAGAAGGAGGCTGCAGTGAGATGGGATGTCTGTCACACAGAAGAACAGCTTATACGTCAAGACCCCGCTGTCAAAAGAGCCAGTCAAAAATTGCAGAGGGCTTGCTATAAAAAAGTTGCATCCCCAAGGTCAAACTAATATGTCCAGAGATAGGATGTGAGGAAAGGAAAAGCCATGGTAAATCACCACAGGGATTTTATAAAAGGCATCTCACACCAAATGCTCCCACCTTCGATACATTCTCTTGTGGCTAAACACCACTTTCATAGCAGGAGTCAGAAGCAATCATTTAAAATGACAATTTTCACACGTTTGTGCCCAGGAAGGGTTGTGCCCAGGATAGTGTTTTGACACTAGGTCAAAACGCCTATTTGTCTTTCAAGTACGCTTCAATTGCTTGAGACAAATTGAGCAGACAAAAGCCTGTGAAAGACAGGCCATGGGCAGACCATTGGAACAAGATGATCTCTACGGTCCCTTCCAACCTGAACCACTCTATGATTCTATGATAACTCTTGACACACTAGAGCATTTCTAGCATTGAAGACTATTTCGATCAGCAAATTGTCGTTCAAGTGACAAAGCCAAGTGGAGAACTGCAGGCCTGTTGTGTCTCCAGCTGACCTTCACACAAAGCAGAAGTAGCGTTTCCCACTGAAAACTATCCAAGTGATCTCATTACTCTACACTGCTTTGCTGATGGCTGGGAACCAGGAGATGAAGCACCCATGACTGCTACAGTGCTTGCTTGGACAAAGCAATGACACATCCCAGCATGCATAACGGCCAAGCAGCACAGTTGTGCAGGATGGACTGACAGCTTTTTGGTAATATTTACTTGGAAGCAGAAGCTAAGTCGCATCTTCTCATTCCTAAGCCATCGTCAGTCAAAAGGTCACACCAAAACCAGCAGTGTTAGTGCCTTTATTCTAGAAAGCCATAGGCCAATCTCTTCTAGGAAAAAGACCAACATTGCAAATTGTTTGATGGAAAGGTAGACATACACCTTGCTTCCTGTACAAGTGCTACTGAAGGGCAGTGGTGGCCAGCACAGCAAGGAACAGCAGCACAAGACTGTGCTGCAAAGCTGTCCAAAATTGTACTCTTCAGTTGTGTACACATGCAGAAATACAAACATTGCAATCCATGAATGCACAGCTTACCTCATGACTTTCTGTAATCTTCGAAATGTATGCTCAGCTGAATCTGACCACTAGAAAGCAATGAAGAAAAAAATGAAGATTAGAGATAGAAGAACCAGATATTCTGAAAAACTGCAGAGCTGTGAACACCTACCATGGTTGTGGCATAGGCAACCACCTTTAACTGTCACTACAGATCAAACACGTGTGTAGTTCCCATTTCAGCCTTCCAGCATGCCATGAAGAAGTGCTCAAAGTTCTTTCTCCCTTGTAGCATGGCCCAGAGCACTGGTCTGGCTTGCTCGACACGTCCATAATTTTTCCAGCTCTGCTGCTAATGTTCTAGAGCCTGGAAAGTTCCCCATTTCTAGCACAAGGTGTTACATTGGTCTTTAGCATAAAATGCTCCGAAATCTGCTAATGAAGACAGTAAGTGTTACAAGTCACAATTCTGAGAGAAGTACAAAAAATATCTGTTATAAAATGCTCTGTTTGCTCTTCTTTTGAATATCCTTAAAAAAGAAAAGATTTAGAGCCTGTGTATACTTCTTAGTAAGAAGTACATCAGTTGGTAGGTTTGATTATTTTTTAGAACAAAAACCACATCATTCATTTTTCCAGGGCCCAGCAAAGTCTTGCCTACACTGTAAGCTCTGTGCACACCTTTTTTTTCCAGCTTGTGGCTACAGCTGGAACAGTTTCCACACGACAAAAGAAACTGCAGTGCTTCCTGTTTTAACAGTGACGCTAGCTTGGCTCCATTGTTCACATCCATAATTCCCTCCTCCTTTCTGTTATTCCCCCAGTGTGGAAATACCTCTGCTGAATGCTCAACATTGTTCACGGCTCAGGAGCCAGTTTTTTACATGTAAAGTTCCTTTGCACAAGTTACATTTTTGGTGCTGGGACTGCAGGATACCTGCAATGGTGTATAGAGGATGAGGAAGGGGTAGGAAGAAGAAAACACCAACAGCCTGAGAAAAAAACTTAATAGCCTTCACTGGAATTTCTGAACCTTCTCTTCCTTAGCCAAGTCCCTCCTTTCTCCTGGAAATTTGTCCCAGCTGTGATAAATGCAAAGCCACTTATTTCTTCAGAAATCTCACTATTTATTATTCAAATACTTAGCTTCACACAAATGAAGAGATCTAGGAACACAGAGAAGAAAAAATAATGCTAGAGAAACTGTGTGTGTACATCAGTGGTCAGGAATTTGAGTCCTGAATGCGCAACCTACATAACATGACACAATACAAGCAGCCCAGCTAAACAATCAGTTAATACACCTCTTCTTATGAGAACTGTTAGAAAACAAAGAAAAAATTGAGACCCTGCAAAAGGATTCTCCTCTTCTTTTTTAAATTTGGCATTTGCAAAGAAAATATGAGTTCATATTTTAATTTCTGAAAAGTGGAAAGAATAAATAGTAAAAAAAATCCAGACAATTGAAAAAACAAACAAAAACTGATGCAGTTTCTTCCTCTCTAAGTTTAGCAAAATTAGTTCAAATGTTGTACATTACCACTAATCTGTATCGTCTTTCCTCATGGGATCTCAACAGGATTTCACAAGCAGTAAAAAAATTGTATGTCTCTGCATCTTAATGAAATTCATAAGGAACAGATAACAATCTTTTCACATCCTGTAGAGCTAAATGCAACCATATCTTGGATGGAATGCAGCATGCTTTCAGCACATAATAATACAGTTCATCTAGTGAAAAGGCAGAATACCATGTCCTATTAAAATACAAAAGGAAAGGCAAATAGGAAGATTGCATTTACCCTTGCAATTATTATGTGTTTAGATAGCTAATGGTAATGTTCCTCTTACTGGTAATGACTACAAGTTCTCATTTCTCGCTGGAATACTAACCCCTGGCACTACAAAGAAAAAGCCACTGAGGGTGTCTGTACCCTGTTGAGAATCTGCAGCGCTGTGAATCCCTCCTGCAGCACAAAGGTCCCAGGACTTCACCTGTCCATCCCAGCCTGCTTGTGCGTGTTCTGGACCATAGCTCAAGATACGAGATCACACTTCTTGCCAGATCTTCCATCAGAAAACCTGGGTCTAATGGGGATAGCACATCTTTACTCCAACCTTCCCTCCTGAGATTGCTTTCATCACACACCCTGCTGCAAGTCAGACCTACCTTCCTTTGATCACCATTACTGGGTGAAAGACAAGCAGGTAATACTAATCAGACAGGTGAAAGCCTGGCTTGGGGACAGCAGCTAATCCACCTGTAAGCATGTAAAAGTGGAAGCTCCACTGACAGGCACAATCTATTGGTGTCCTTTCCATCCTTAGGGGAAAATGTGCCACTTCAGCCTCCAAGCTGTGTGTGAGGTGGAGATAACTAGACATGCCTCGTTGTTCACAACACAGGGACAGGCATTCTGTAGTGGGACAAGAAGTAAGGAATACAGTATGGGGATGCTATGCCCCAGTCTTGTTTGAAGACAGCCAGAATAAACTTTGGCTTTGGAAAGGTTCCTGACTTCATCTAAATCTGCAGATGCATCAGAAAGGACTCCCCATGCACACTTTCCTGGTACACATCTCATCTTGGGAAGATGGGCAGGGTGTGTGACTAAAAGCACGCCACACTGTGAACGTACACAGGTTGATCTAAAAGTAATGCCTCCAATTTATTGCAACAGAAACTACAACAGATAGAAAGAGCACAATAACACTATTTCATAGAGCAATTTTTCCACCAGATATGCATTTTCAGCAGCAATGAACAAGACCCTGCATGCCATGCTCATAAATTCTGCACTAGCAGAGGTGCCCACTGTCACTGTCGCCACTGCTGAAATGCACCACCACTGCCTCACTGTGCTCACAGCACCGCTTGGTCTCCAGAAATGTTCATCAAGCATCCATGAATGTCAGTGGGTGCCATTTTTTCCACATGGAGGAATTCAGTTCCACATCTTTGCTTCACACACATTTCCATGTCAGACATCATTTTGACAGATTGTCCCTCTGCTACCATCTGTTGCACAGCAACAAAACATAACAAAATATTGATGGGAAGGTTCAACTTCTACTACCATACCTCCAATACCCACCTCTGACATCGTGGGCCAACATAATATAATAGAAGGCATTACTTTCAGAGCAGCCCTCATAGCTGTGCAGGTGGAATAGCTCATCAAAAGCATGAAACCTTTCTAATATCAACTAGGAACTGGTAAAAGTTCAAGAAATAACTTTATCTCTTCATGAGATGAAGTTGTTAAGTGCAAGTAAACCGAGCAGAAATGGCTTTAACAATTTTTCAGTAAGTTAAACTTGCAGAATAGTTTAACAACAAAAACTGTGGGAAAAGCAAATTGGATATCTAACAGAGCAAATAAATGTTTACTTTTTGTACAGTTATTCCACTATTGTGTGTTTAGGCAAATGAACCTTTTGAACAATATCAAACTCATATTTTAGATGTGAAATATTTAGATATGGAATTCTTGGAGATCAAGGACCCAAAACAGTCAGAAAAACCTGACTTGAACTTCAGTATATACACTTGAATGTGCAAAGATGAAAAGCAAAACCTAGAGGAGGTTTGAAGTTTTGGAAAGAAAGCAAGACAGGTGGACTGAGGATAGTAAATTATGGAAAGAGACACAAAGAAACTTGTAGAAAGCTTCTAACTAAAGAACTGCAAGCACAGTAAAGAAGCTAGCCAGGGTTTCAGGATGCATCATTCATTATATGTGCAAGTGACAAAAGCAGTTTGCAATAATGTTTAGAAGAAGAGAAAACATTGCTGAAGAAAAACAGGACGTGTACCTACCTGCTGAAGAAGAAAGTCATAGAAAGTACAAGATGTGATGACTTGAATATTATTTTGAACAAAAGGAGAATTTTTGCAAGTCTTGAGGTACTACTGTCAGCAGAAGTTACAGCAAAGAATTTGAAAAGAAACCTTAGCTATGGTTAATGTCAGTAAGTAAAACTCAAAACACACTAAGGAAATCTTTTCCACACTGAATAATTGTTAAATAGGTGTAAATGACTTTGTTTATTTACTTGTTTATTGAAAAAATAACACTTGCAATTTTAGGGCTATTTTAGAGATTGAAGAATGGCAAAGAATAAACCTCAATGAGAAAGTTTATGATGTAATAGGACATAGATAAAAAGTTTAATGTTGATTAAAAAAAAAATGTGTAAGGAGGAAAAATTAAAATTTACGTTTACAGCCAGAAGATATATGTCACAAATAAAATGCTAGTAATGAAGAAACAGGACAGAAAGAAGTTTAAATGAAATCTGGGGTGAGATTTTATTTCTGTAAATTTGCTTAAGAAAAACCTTACGTCTACATTGCTGTGGAAAGCAATCAAAGAAAAAATTCCTATTAATGTATATGAATTACAACATCACTGAAATATTTTGTCTGCTCAAGTGTTAATAAATATATCAGAACTAGAACCTACACAAACTCTGATATTAAAAAAGGGGCTCTCTAAGTTCTTATTTATATTGCAACAAATAAAAGCAGAAATCTGTGATAGAAGATCACACAGCTTATATATTGAAAGTCCGTAGATAACAACAAAACCAGGACAGCTCATTAAGCTGTTTCTTATGTCTATAAAATGGGTATTTAGCAAGGAAAAGTAAGATACTTTCAGTGTTTCCCTAAAAATGTGAGGAAAAGATATGAATGTTGCTCTCTGCTGGCCAAAACAGCAGGTGATGGAAAAGCCAATGGTTTAGGCAGCACTGCTGGTAGACTGAGCAGAGCAACGTGAACCTAAAACCCATGAGGATCTTTGAAGACTTACAAGACAATACAAATGAATTTAGAAATAACTGTTGTTCTCTCCTTTATAAGCTATTTCTCCTATTTCTAGTTAATTCACCTGTTGTTACCCTTAACCCAGAGCTTTCTTTAATTGTCACCCAAGACAGTGATAAGATGTTAATATTTACCATCTTTTATTGGGTCAAGTACTGCAAATACATCTTTGGACCTATAATAGGCAGGATTATTTGTCGCCTCTGTTCTACAAGAAAGCCATTGTACATTCTCACTCATCGGTTAGAAATTTCCATTTAATTTCCTACTAATGNTGTGATAAATGCAAAGCCACTTATTTCTTCAGAAATCTCACTATTTATTATTCACATAATAAGCTTCACAGCAATGAAGAGATCTAGATATCTGTAGATAAAACTTTACTCTTGTAAACTTCAAAGCCCACAAAAAGACGAGATCATATGTCTTGCCCTTTTCTTGACACTGTAGTGTACGAGATGCTGTCTGTGTACAGGTTAGAGGAAGCATCGCTCCACGTACTTAGAGGCCATTCTGTGTCATACAGATACATTTCACATGCTCACTCTGTTTAGTCATATTATTTTTACATTCAGTCGGAATGAAATCTGTCCTGAAAATCCCTGGTGCAGCTGCTGCTGCAAATGTGCTAGTATGCTGACAGCACCCTTCAAAATGTCCCTGAAAAGAAACAGGACGTAGGAGGAAAGAGTAAGTTAGAAGGATACAAAAGGCACAGGAAGATGGCAGGTGGTCCAGGAAAGCAGTGAGAGCCTTCATATGTGCTGCAACACAATTTCTTCCACTGTCATGAAGAAGAAAACTGCAGTATGTGACCTGCTGTGTCTTGACATTTCAGGACGCAGTTGTGGCCAAAACTTCCACTGTCCTCAACCAGATGAAGATTTTACCCCAAGCCAGTTTATAAAACAGATGTATTTTGAGCGAAACAGAAGTCAACAGAAAATGACACATCCCTAACATTAAGCAGCTAGAAGGGTTCCCCAGCCACCTCAGAAGAATCTTAACTGGAAGTGATGGCAAGAAGAAAACTTTCTGGGAAAAACAGATTCCAGAAGGCAACATGAGGCATAAGCAAAACTTTTCCAATGAAGATCTTCTGAACATTTTCTTCTTTCTGGTTTTGGAATCACATAAATATCGCCTGCCAACCTTCTAGAAACCGTTCTGTGCAGTGGTAAAATCTTGGTTTGCTTTTCTCTTTTGTATATATTCCTATTTAATTTAGTTTGATTTAAATTTACGATGAGAAAACAAATTATTTTTAGCTTGAATATATAGAACATGCAAAGTTATCATTGTAGACTTTCTAAAAAAGAAAAATGAGGAAGAAAAACATGGAAAGAAAACCATTGGATAGAATTCATAAAAATGGAAACTGAAAAGTTATTTGCTTCCCTAAAAATAGGAATTATTTTGTAAAACTGAATCATTTCAGAAAACTAAAATGTCCTCAGTTTCAGTCTGACTTTTTGACTTGTTCTGATATCGGGAATAAAATATGGTACCCTCTAAAGGGTGCCCAGTACTTAACACTGCATTGTTTGTTACTTTTTCTATATTTTCCTCATATGAAACAAGGTGGAAGCAACTGAGAAAATAAAGTAATACAGGCAGAAGTACCATCTCAATTGAAATATGAGATATTAGAGAAACCAAATTTATACTAGCTAAAATTCATTATAAAGGAGAGGTCTTGTGAAATAACTTGAATGACTACTGAATTCTTTTTGTTGTTGTTCTCTTTGCTTTCTATTTCTTGTTTGATTTAGGCTTTTCTATTTCATGAGCTGAAGCTTAATGAGAGACACAAAATATCCCAGATACATCATGAAATGCATATCAATATACATATTTTAGATTATTTGGATTGTAATAAATTGTAGTTAGGAAAGTTATTGGGAGAGATTTTCGAAGACCTCTTCTGAAATCTGTGCAGCATCTATCTTGATCAGGCCAACATTATGTAAGTTAAAGGTCAGTTACCTGTAAGAGCTTTGTTCTGTCCACAAGCACATCGGGATGCTATTTACTGAGGATTGTTTACTGTGGATTTGAAATGTCGCAATCTGCAGGCTTCAGGAAGTAGATGCTAACCTGTATACCTATGTCTGGTCTGTTGCAAGACCTAATAAATATGTTTTAGAACCCTATGAAGTATTTATTTTATAACTCATTTAAAAAAGGTATGTTTTCTGTGAAAGTTATACAAAAGTCAACAATTTTTCATTTCAAAAAAGTAAATGTTGCTTTACTCTAACAAATTCATAGATATACTATTACTGCTCTCTGCCTGCCTTAACTCTTGCTCCAGAACTTTCTCATGGTGATCACAGTTTTACACAAAGCAGAGTTAAGACTGCTATACATGTCTGTCATGAAGAACCTTATATATCAAACATACCCTGACAAGAAAATAGCTCCTATGTGTAATTGGGAAGAATTGCTCCCAAAGTCCTTTCCATGAATGAAAAATACATGCTTTGATATTGATGACTCACAAAGAAATCATCCAATGCAACCATTTGAAAATGAGGAAGGAATGGATAGGAATTCATTCCTTTCAAAAAGCATCTTTGTCTTGACCATTGTTCAAAGGTGCCAAGGGTCACACATTGTCCTTGCTGTAGACAGGAGAGCGAGCAGGAATCAGAGGAGACACTCCAGACGCATGATGAGTACAGTTCATCACAGAGATACATCGAACATATGTATCACTTCTGTACACAGACTAGGTCTGATGCAATCCTTTATCAAGGCAGAGCCTCAGCTGGCCTACAGCTGTCACCATTCAGCTGCAGGTCCCCCCAAGTGACAGCAGTCCCCTTCACAGCCCTGTTCCTGCCTCTGCACAGAGCTACTGAAAACTGTTGCAGAGGTATCTGCAGTGCTACTTCCAGATGTAACTTCACAAAATCACAGAACTGTAGGGGTTGGAAGGGACCTCTGGAGATCATCTAGTCCAATCCCTCTGCTGAAGCAGTTTCCTACAGCAGGTTTGCACAGGAAAGCATCCAGGCAGGTTCTGAGTATCTCCAGAGAAGGAGACTCCACAGCCCCTCTGGGCAGCCTGTTCCAGTGGTCTGTCACCCTCAAAGCAAAGAAGTTCTTCCTCATGTTCAGATGGAACTTCCTATGTTCCAGTTTGCACCCATTGCCCCTTTCTCTGTTGCTGTGCACCATTGAAAAGAGCCTGGCCACATCCACATGACTGCCGTCCTTTAGATATTTATAGGGATTGATAACACCTCCCTCAGTCTTCCCTTCTCCAGTCCCAGGTCTCTCAGTCTTTCCCCATAAGGAGGTGCTCCAGGTCCCCAGCCATCTTTGCGGCCCTCTGCTAGACTCTCTCCAGAAGTTCCCTGTCTCTTGAGCTTGAGGAGCCAAAACTGGACACAGTACTCCAGATGTGGCCTCACCAGGGCAGAGCAGAGGGGAGGACAACCTCTCTCGACCTGCTGGCTGCCCCAGAATACCACTGGCCACCTTGTCCACAAGGGCACACTGCTGGCTCATGGTGAACCTGTTGACCACCAGGACACCCAGGTCCTTCTCTGCAGAACTCCTTTCCATCAGGTCAGCCCTTAAACTGTGCTGGTGCATGTGGTTATTCCTCCCCAGGTGCAGGACTCTACACTTGCCCTTGTTGAACCTCATCAGGTTGCTGCCTGTCCAGGTCTCGCTGAATGGCAGCACGGCCTTCTGGTGTGTCAGCCACTCCTCCCAGCTTTGTATCATCAGCAAACTTGCTGAGAGTGTGCTCTATCCCATCGTCCAGGTCATTGATGAGGATGTTGAACAAGACCGGACCCAGTACCAACCCCTGGGGAACACCGCTAGTTAAGGGCCTCCAACTAGATTCTGAGCTGCTGCTCACAACCCTCTGAGCTCTGCCAGTCAGCCAATTCTCAATCCACCTCACTGTCCACTCATCAATCCCACACTTTCTAAGCTTCATTATAAGAATTTTCAAAATCAAGGCAGACAACATCCACTGTTCTCTCCTCATCTCCCCAGCCAGTCAGGACATTATAGAAGGCTGCTAGATTGGTCAAGCATGATTTCCCCTTGGAGAATCCATGTTGACTACTCCTGATAACCTCCTTTTCTTCCACTTGCACTTCTATAATTAATTCTTTCCGCACATCTTTCTCAACTTCGAACAAACATTGATACCAGCAGATGAAACTAGTGCACCTGTGAGCAGTTCTTCTTTTTGTATGTGATGGTGCATGAGAAATTGCTTTTGAAAATGAAACCTTTGCAAAATTTTATTCTTGAAACTGTTATCTAGGCTGAGCTAAAAGCTAGTATTGAATTTTCATGGGTTTAAATTGACCATATTTGGGTTCACTGCAGATTGTCATGATGAGTTTGCTTTCTATAATCTGTTCCAGTTCTTGATCTTAATGCTTAGTGGGGAATTTGGAGTGACTGTGGAAGTCACAGAACATCTATTAAGAACAGAATAACATCTACTAAGCATTTTCTCTGTCTTTTGCACAGAAGCTGCATGTGTAATACCACCAAAATGAGGCAGCCACTAGGGTATTCAAAACATTACACAGATGTAATTCATATTTCATGAGATCCTTCACAGAGAAGGGAATGGTTAAAGGGAAGGATAAGTTATATTAAATATTTAGGAATTTGCTACATTCCATGAAAGCATTAGCAATGCAGTAAGCTGCTAAAAGATGCTTATCATTGCTCTTATGCTCTTAAATTACTCTTTAACTGTTTTGGTTAGCATAAAAATAATGCAGACAGTAGAAAGCAAGCAGTGGGGTCTAACAATGGAGAATAATTAGGTCGTATCTTCTGAGAAAGAAAAGAAGTTGAGCAAATAATTACTACTCTAAGTTAAAAAGCTAAACAAATACTTTTTTAAACTTGAATAATGAGTTCTATGACTGAGAATCAAATCAAAGAATACCAAAGAGCAGATATTCCACCAGAAGTCATAGAGACTTTTGTTTCTATTTCACTTGCACTTTTAACAGAATGGAGACGTGACAGGTTCTGTTGTATCTTGAAAACATTCTTGTTTTAAGGGGGACCTTCGCAGAATCAAAGACCAAAAAAAAAGCAACAACAAAAAAAAAAGTTTAGATTTCCATAGTAATTTCATCATAATTCAGTCAACTGATTAAACTTTGTACTGAATCAGTTTTTAAGATTACTTTTCTAATCCAACATGTGATTTATGTTCCCTGTTAAATACTTTCAGTTTGCAATACTTGTTGCATTACGTATATCACACATATATGAGGAAAAGTGTTAACTACCTGAAAGTATTTTAAATGTTTTCTATATATTGAGAAAAAAATTCCAAGATCAGTGCTTGAGCACGTTTTCCAGTCCTGAACTCAAGAAAGATATACTTTTGGCATCACCACAGCTTGCCCATAGGAAGCGCAGGGAATGCAGTAGCTGCAATGTTTGTACAAGCTGCAGGAATTGTACACAGCTCCTCCCAGCTGCCTTGGGAGAGCAACCCTGGCATCTGTGCTCTCGTTTCATCTATGCTGTTTGTTTGAAACCAGAATTAATTGAAGGCTAAAGCAAATGTCTGAGAAAGCGTTAAACAAACTGCATGCTCTTTTGAACTTAAGAAGTGAACACACGTATTTCCTAAATGCCAGCTTCCTCCATATTGTGAGGAACCTTTCTTATTTCCCCCAAGGTCTTATTTAGGTTTTTGTAGGAACAGATATCCCAGGGTGTGGTAATTCCATCTAACAAAGCCAGCATAAAAATGGACAGCTTTCTACCATGAGAGGACAGAACAGCATAAAGGTAGAGTTAATAACGCTTAGAGAAATAAATTTCTTCTTCCAACACACCCAGCCTCCTCTATTTTTCTTCTTTCTTTAGAGCAGACAATGCAAATGTCATGCAAATGCAGTGATATGCTCATTATTTTGATATTGCATGTGTGTTCCAGGTGGCAAATTCTTCTTGTGTTTTCCTCAAATCTCAATAACAGGAAGATGCGATCTCCCAGGGGAAGAAATGGCAGTTTTGCACAGGTGCTTAAAAATCCATAGTAAGTGCAAATTTTTTCCAGAAAGGTGACTTTTCTTTTTGATATAAATAGATGTAACTTTTCTATTAACCCCCAGCAGAACTAACAGAACAAGGCAACAGGTGAGACAAAATATGCAATTAATGAGCAATTAGGCCTATTTGAAAGAATTTTTGTAGAAAACTGATTTTTTTTTCCACACCTGTTTTATGAAAGAAAAGCAGGATTTGAAAGATTTATCTCAGAGTTGGAAAGGTAAGGAAAGCACATACTTAAGTTCTAAAGGAAGTATGTGAATGAGTTTGAAAAAGAGTTCATCCAAAATGATGGCAGATCTGCTTATCTTTCTCAGTAGTTCAGAGATGGAAACTATTGATCACAGAAGAATGATGGCCAAGATGCTTTCACAGATGAATGTTGCTTTAAGAATTTTGGAAAACAGCTTATTAACTCTGCAAGTGCATTATTAAGTCATGGATGCTTCAGGAAAAGATAATCAAGTAGAAAATCAAGAGCTATTTAACCACTGTGCCGTAAAGGGAGAGCAGCATTCCTTTAGGATGAGTGACAGTGTAAACAAAGTTTAGGAGCAGTGTGCATCTCTCGATCATAACCTCTTCAAAGGAGAGGAGAAATAACAGAGAGAAAAAAAAGTTAAACTACCTTAATTCCTGCCAGTTTGCAGTTTGTTTTGACTGATGGCTGCAGTGGAGAGCTTTACTTGCAGCGTCAGCTAGTGGCTAAGGAAGAAACTGATTACAGCATGAAAACGCAGGGTTTGATATTTTAGGAATGAATGCTCAAAAGCTGATGCCATGGGCTTGCATGGGCAAGCAGCTTCTGATGAAATATATCTGCTGGCTGTAGCAGAATATCGCAGTGTTC
Source organism: Penelope pileata (assembly GCA_013396635.1). Lineage (NCBI taxonomy): Eukaryota > Metazoa > Chordata > Aves > Galliformes > Cracidae > Penelope > Penelope pileata. The sequence continues at coordinate 26,259 of WBMW01005170.1, forward strand.
CTTCCAGTCATTTTCATGTAGTGTTTATTTCCCTGTCCTTTGACAATCACTTTCTTATCTTAGCAAGTCATGTAATCTCTCCGAAGATTTTCGTTTGCCTTCATATATTTTCATTTCTTTCCTTCTGTGACAGTTTCCATAGACTTGTTCAGCTCTTCAGCTGTGGACCCATCCCTTACCACATGCAGTATTATTTTTGTTATTTGTGTTTATGTCAACTCCAAAGGAGACCAACTGAAGACCAAGGCTCCATTTGTGGAGTTCTCTGTATAAAGATAGAAAGAAAAGCTTCTGTGGTCTGGCGGAAAAGCTTTAAGTTAAACTTAAAGATGACAGCAATAATACTGATCCCCAAATGCAGTATGGATCATCTCCAAACCTTTTAGAAGAATTCAAGGAGCCAGCTCAAACAGATATGGCTTCCAGAGCAATAAGTGAAAAATATTATGAAATGATTTAGCCATGCAACACAAGCAGGTAAATGGGGAACTACTCAGCAGGCAAGACAGGTAACTGCAGACATATGTTAGTGACAGGTATGAACTGTATGTGAATTACAGTTTTAGGGGTAGACTATGAAGATAAAAAGGAAATGTAAAAGAAGAAAGACTAGGAGTAAATAGTGCTGCAAAGATGTTGGGACTGTCAATGCAGATATCTTCCTTAACTGACTCTAAGCTGAGCAAGTGATTTTCCAGAACTGTTGAGGCATCTGCTGGGTTCAAGGACAGAGGAATGCAACTGAGGGCGAGACTTTTCTCCTGTTGACTTGTATTACTAAGGAAGGTAGATCAATCTACACAATTTACTCAGGTATGATTATATCATATTCTGCTTGATGGGGCAACTGGCACTTAACATGTTTCTTCTAACCTCTACCCATAGAAGAAAGTCCTAATTCATCCTTTCATCACTCTTGGATAAAATACCTCATGACTTCATTTCAGTGTAATTCAGGCACGTTCAACTCGCGGCCCACATGCTCGTACTGCGGCCTGCCCCATGCTGCCGAGCCATCATGGCGGCAGCGTCCTCTCCACCGAGCGGCTGGGCCTTGCCCTGGGCTCAGCACTTCAGCACCTTGCACTGTCTGAGCTGAAGCTAGGACAAGGGCAGGGCGCAGTGCAGTGCTAACTCAAGTTATGGCAAATAGTCTCATGCATTTTGATACACTGATTAAACATAGTCCTGTGAACAGTGAAAAACATGCAGCCTTGCTTTCTGTTTTGGTAAAGGAATTTGAGAATAGGTTTCAAGATTGTTGAAAAACATTTGAAAAAGCAAATTGTCGATCAATTTTTTGGTATATTTGCTACTCCATTTCCAGTTGAAATAAATACATTACCTGCAAATTTTCAAATGGAATGTATGGAGTATCAATAGATATTCATCTCAAAGAAAAAATTAATCATGTCTCTCTGCTAGACTTTTATAAGACCTCTCTTATCAGAGAAATACATCTCTCACTTCACAATCATGCCTTATTCACGTCATCACTTATTGGCAGTACATACACTTGTGAACAGCTATTTTCAAGGATGAAACACAGGAAGAGTAAAATTTCATCAACAATCTGTGATGAACACCTTGAGAACTCACTAAGAACTGCAACCACTTCCACCAGACCAGACTGATGCATTAGTTTCACAAAACAGAGGTCAAATATCCCACCACTTCTGTGGTTTTGTTGCTTTTTTATGTTTTAATAAATAAATAAGTAAATATATATAGTAAGTGTTGTTAGTTACACACATTAACTATGTTACATATTTTACATGTGGCCCAAGACAGTTTCTCTTCGCTCAGTGTGGCCCAGGCAAGCCAAAAGGTTGGACACCCATGGTGCAACCCAAGCTACGTCAATCTCGCTTGCCTGTAATGGTTACATTTATAAAACTACTACACACAATCTTATCCTACTCTAACTAAAACTATTATGGCAAAGGATTTCCTACACTATCTTACAGAAAATTCTAGACATAGGTCACATAAAAGACTTTGGATTAAATAACAAACGTACAGCAGATTGCAATAAAATGCTTCTGGTATTTTGCTATTCCCATTGTCCATCAAAGGACTACGGATAGCCCATTATCATTACGATGCCACTGTCGATCAAATTGATTTGTCGTACTGAAGGAAAGAAAGCATTTGAAAAAAATCATGTGGGTAACAGCAAAAGTCAAAGGCTAGAGCCACAGTTAGAGAATGAAGGCAGTACATGGACGAGTCTTACCTGTAGGAAAGAGACTGGGAAGGAGAGGAACACATCTGTTCCTTTTCAAACACATCCCAGACAACTTTTCTTCTGAGGAACATAGAGGAACTGCAGGAACAACTGGCACTGCATTTTCCCTCTGCTTTGGTGTTTTGTCCCTGTGGTTAACAAAAAGCTAGTACCATGTGGGATGTTTAAAAGCAGGATTTTGCTCTGTGCCTAACTTTACCAAAAGCACCCTGACAGAACATTTCTGCTGTGTACTTCAACCCATGCTCTAATACCTGGCTGTTGGCAGCAGCGAGCACTGGAGCCTGCGGAGCAGAGCCCAGGGTGAGCAGCACCGCTGTGCCATGTGATTGAGGACCATACAACCAGAACAGAAATCAGTCCTTAAGCCTTTCTACTGCCTGTAGATGCACAAGTATCTGGTGCTAGAGAACAAAGGCATGGTTTTTGTTTTTTTTTTTCCATCTTGCTCTGTCTGATCCTGGTCTACTTTTCACCAGTCAATTGCTTGAAAGGAAGTTTCTCCGGGAAGAGTAATGCTTCCATAATTGCACACCAAGGAAGATATTAGCTGCCAGGGCTGTGTGCACACAGGCAGAGGCATACACTGGCTTCTGTTCTCCATTGCCTGTCGAACCAACACACCAAACCAGACCTCAAGGTGCAGAGGGAATTACCTATGCAGATTTATTTGATTAACTGTGCCTAACACTGCACACATAAGGAAGTTCGCAAAAGCAATGTAATTACATGCAAACACATTGCTATTTGACATTTCCTTCCTCTGTGAGGAAATCATTCCAGCGTCTTATTATTAACCATCTATTATTTAGCAGAACCTGCTTTGCTGCCAGAATCCCAGATGTAACTGTGTAACTTCAGAGGCTACATGAATTTAAAGAACAGTTAACTACTGAGAAGGAAAACTATTTTGAAATAATATAGAAGCTGCAAAGTCAAGCACTCGGATGGGAAGAAACATGAGATTTAAGCTTTCGGGGGCAGCCTTGGCTTGATAATTTTGTACCTGTGTGTTACAATACAGCTTTTAGTTAAGTGATAATAAGCCATTTCTCTGTACTTCGCTTAAAATGTCAATTCCTAAATTGCTCACTGTTGCCTTTTTTTCCTGTCTTCTTGCTGTAGAAAATTGTTCTTACAAGGAAAAGTATTTTCTAAAAAGTAGTAAATTACGTTGACTCATCTTAATGCTCAAATCCCTGGAGACTCTGATTTGCTTTAAGTCACCACAGTCTGTGAGTTAATTTTAGCAATTCAGCTTTCCTCTAAATGTCAGGAGATACTGAGGAATGCAAAGCACCTGTAGGATACGAGAACATAAGCCAACTATAGAAAGAATTTGAATAACACTGAAGCACTATTGATCCAATTTCAGCCAAGATGACAGAGGACTTTTTGTGCTAAAAATAGTAATTTTACTATTCCAGAGAAAGGCATGGAGCTGAATTTTCAATTTTACAAAATGAACTCAATTTTAAGACCTCAGTGAGGAATACAGCTGAGAAACAATGCAAATAGAAGTAGGGCAGCAGAAAATCTGGAACCTGATCTCATAGTTCGAGGTCCTTGACTCAGAAACATGAGTAAGGTAAGTGACAGCAGAGAGTTATCCACTTTGCTTACTTTATTCAGTGCAAAAGGTAAGTCTGTGTGTGAAATCATTCCTTTTTTCCCTTTCACTTAAGAAACTGTCTTTATCTCAACTCTCCCCTGCCCAGCTGGGGTGGGGACTTAAGTGAGCAGCCGATGGGTGCTCTGTTGCTGGCCAGGGTCAACCCAGCACAATCAGACAAGGTTTTTGATTGCATACTCTCCATTCTGAACAGGTAGATGATTTCAGGGTAGATGAAGACTAAAACCAGTGGCCTTTGCTAGCAGGTAGAATTCACTTTCAGCAAAGATAGCATTTCTGTAAAGGCTGAAGCTAGCGTTTGAAATCAGGAACTTTGACACCGAAAGAATTTCAATAGCTATAAATGAAGACTCCTCTGATTTTATGATCACAGATAGATCTGCCTCTAGCAGGGGACATAAGTCTGAAAGGATCTTGTTTCACTGAGGTTAAGGAAGATTTTCAATGATGTGTACATAAAGCTCATCCTGCTGAGTCATTTTAGGTTCCGGATCAAATGGAAACCTCCCAGTTGAATGAGTTAACTCTTCAAAATATTATAAAATTTAAAAATTAAGATTAAATCAATTGCTTAGTGAAAATAGCATTAATCCCTTGGGTTACTTTACTGAACCATTGTTTCCTTCTATTAAAAATATATGGCTGTGACATTGTTGTTTTTCTTTCTTATTTTTTTCCCCGTATTTTACGTCTGCCCCTTCACTGATCAGTTTGCATTTCTGAAAAGGTGTCCCCTGCCGTTACTGATCAATTTAAGTTTGCTTAGTGGAGGAAGAGCAAGCATGCCTAAGTGTCTTTCAAAACAGAAATAAAGAAATCTAGCTTTCTTCAGCCCTAAAGCAGCAGACGCTTTCCACATGCAAATTTCAGAAAACTTAGTCACAGTGCATTTGAACTGATACTTTCACTGGTACAGAATTATCTATAAGAACGAAAAAAGTTAAAACAGTAGTGATTTCTCATCAACTAACATGTACGCAGTGGCAAAAGTACAGACCGTGGTGACAATGAGTCACTGTCGGGGCAGTACGGTACAATTTTAGCTATCTAGTAATGATTCTAATTGCTTCAATTTTATTCTCATTATCAATTGGAATTAATATTCTAATTATCACAAAGGCAGGAATGGTAGCAAAGAGGGCTTTCTATAAACAGATTTCAGCAGTATGAAACATGCTCACAGCAATAAGCCTTCGCAATCATCTTTCTTGTTCCTTGCCTTCCAAAAAGGCTTCCTTCCTATGTCCATTTGAGTCAGTCCCTGGAAACCACCACTCACTAATACGCAGCCAGCCTCTCAGCAGAGGTGAAAATCAATCATTTGTTTTCAGAAAAAAATGTGTGTTTGAGCTGTGAGCTCCTGACGTGATGTGTCTCAATCTGCATTTATGGTGTACTTGGTACACTGAGGCACAGGCTGTTGGGTACATCATGGTACTACTGTAATGTAAATAACTAGGGCTCCTTTTATACTTCATCTTGGAACATATAGCAAATATTTTCAGTATATTTCTTTTAAAATTTTGAGCATTTGGTCCAACATAAACACCCCCTTGTCCTAAGACTGTATGGCGTACAGTTTACCTAAATAACTTTGCACTTGGACATAATGCATCACTACAATAAATGGAAATTGGGAATGATCACATTGGAAGTAACCATTACGAAACCAATATATCTTGTTAGCTCTTCAGGATCCAGATGTCTCACCTTTAAGCTTATTTATAGAAACAGATGTACCCGTGTTCTGCAGCCATAAATACATTGCCTGTATATCAGCAGCAAGCAGAGGAAAAGAGGCATGTCTCTCCTTAGTATAAAAATAAGATATTTAAAATTGTACACAGTACCATAATCATGTTCTGTGGCATATTTCAATATGGAACCAGATCTTCTGAGGTCCAGTGGAGAGCCCAAGCAAAAAATTGTACCTTTGGGGCATGTGGCCTTGCCACAGATCAATCTAGATTTGCCATCAGCTACACTGACAGTTACAATAAATTAACTGATAATGCTGAAGATGTTGCAAGGTTTGGGCCACAGTCATGTTTTGGGCTGTTCCTCTTAGCAAAGGATATCCTACAGGAAACAATCTCCAGTATAAAGGAAAGAGAAAACAGAGATGTCAATGTTTCTGAAATAGAGGACATGGAAGAAATCAGTGATATACAGACAAAATGATTGGAAATTTTTTAAAATGGGAACTGATGGAATTTGAGCTCTTCTCATTGATAAGGAAGCAATATGAGTTAGTTGGAACCCATTTCAGTTCTGAGATAAGTATATATGACTTTCATCTATATCTGGCATCTGATTTTTCCTAATTTTTTTCAAAATAGCTTTTGCCAGTCCTATCCATAGTATTACAGTGTACACATAGGTTTACATCTGATGGTTTTTATTGCTGATGGATATGCTGAGCAACATTCACCAGCATTATAAAGCCCTTATATCATTCAATGGCTCACAGTGATATGGGAAATTTAGCAGTGAACTGGAGGATTACCAAAGCACAGAAGTCAACACACTGGTTATGATCCAGAGAAGCAACTACGTTATTTAGATACTGTTAACAGTATTCTTCAAAAAAGGGTGATATTAATCATGCTACGTCTTTTGATTTTTGATTAAATATTACTGCAATCCAAAGGAATTGCACATTTTCCTTTGATACCACAGAATTTACCTTCTGCATTATTGTGTGTATATTGTGTATGTGTACTGAAATATTCACCCAAAGATAGGTGCAGCTAGGCATGGGATCGTTTGCAAGAACGATTTGTTTGGTTCATGTGAAATCTGGAGTGAATCACAAGTGTCTGCAGTTACGCTTAAATTCTTAAATACAATTTCATGTCAAGTGTTAATTCTTGGGAACGGACATCACTGCATAGAAACATACAGTACACCTCCCACTAGTGAATAAAGTGAGCAATATTTTGTAGGAGTACTGTGGAGTTGGTAACTAATGCTTAATGCTATTCTGCTAATTAGTTTGCAGCTTAGAGAGTAGAATTAAGCAATTAATTTCATCCCCAGTAGAGATTCGTGCTTCCAGTGGACAGTGATGTATCACACAATCTATTAATTTCAGGAAGGAATAAGATAATAATGTTCCACCATCAAATATTTGTATTTATAATGTAACTCAAGGCAGCTAACGAGACGAGAAGCTTGGTTTATATAACAACATTTATAATAAGATACAGAAAACCTTCCTACATTAATTTTTATCTGTGACTTTCCTTCTAATTAAAGCCTGATCCAGTAGAAGTCATTGAAACCTTTGCCGCTGACTGCAATCCTTAGACAACAAAAGCTCTTCTCTGTTATACCTTTGGGACAGGAATCTACAGCTATACCTAGGGTGTGGTGAGACTTAGCAAAATTAAATGCATTCAGTGAGAGTGCTAAAAGCATAGCAAAATATTTTTGCCCAATGACCCACACCATACCGAGTTAACTTTGATTCTATAGCAATTCATATTTGTGGTAGCATTAAGACAGAAGTGAGACTTCTGTTGTTTTAAAGGCTGGCAGCAAAAAGCTTGATAGCTACAGCTGGCAGAATTGCTATGGTAGATTAGAATAGTCGGTGTGCACAGAGGCAATGAGTGGGGGAGGCTTATTGAAAGGAGGGATAGAGTTTGTTACCACCTCATACATAGGTAACAGCCTATAGCATCGCAAATGCCATTTAATTAATGGATTTGAACTGGCAGGCCTGGCCTTTCAGTGGTTGCATCCACACAGTCAGGCCTGGCATAGTCCTCCTGCCCCAGCCTGCTGCTGCCATGGCTGCCTTGCTCACCAGGCAGGGGTGAGGGCCTGGTCTGGGCTGGAGAGGGCCTGCAATAGCGCAGAGGGGCCACACTATGCTGTCCTGGGCCTCCATAGCATCCTGGGGTGCTGCAGCACCAGGCCCTGTAACAGTGGCCTGGCCACTACCAAGTTTCCTTGCCCCTTGGCCTCCGGGCACTGACTGCCCCAGGCCCACCGTGCTGCTGGCCCTGTGGCAACTGCTTACCGGACCTGGGACCCAGCAGGCAGGAACACTCCTCCAGAGATGGCGGCCCGAGGTACAGCACATGTGCTGCCCCGCCTCCTGAAGGCCTCAAGCCTCGATACAGCACATGCCCTTTTAGCGTGCACTGTTTGCACTGTTTTCCCCGTCCTCCTTTTAACTTGAGGTTTTACTACAACCACTCTGTAGACAGGAACACAGGTGTGTAACTTGCTCTTTGTGAGTACAGCTCGCTCCTTGCCTTCCCACCCTGTTACCCATGGGTTATTGTCTTGTCTTGCAGACCTTTCTGGTGTTTGCCACATGGATATCTTCCTAAGTATTTCAGGATAAATGCTTTTATATGTGTCCATTCACAGCTGAGCAATTCTTTCCATCTGAAAAGTAAAAAAAAATGAGCTTCATGCATATGCTGGCTCTCTCTCCATTTCTACCTATGGCATTTGGGATGCCATAGTTTTTTCAGATTTTTTAGTATCAGTAATTTCCTTAGAATTATTAGAATTTCCCCAAATCACGTAGCTGCCTGTTAATAGCTCCTCCATGAAGCATTTTATTTTTTTCTGCTCAGCCTCTTTAAAACAAATGGATTGAATATGCGTTCATTATTTGCTGTGACATCCACTAAAGCCAGCTAAACACTGACAGCATGAAGCATAGCAGTTATAACTCACTGTGCACAGGTAATTTGATGACCAGAAAAAAAAGCAAGAGGTATTTTTGCTTTCAGCCTGATGAAGCTTAGCTAGAAACAAATAGTTTGATGATTTGGAATAAAGGTTCTCAGCCAGTGGCAAAACAACCTTGATCTTTCTCACTTGCTGAATCTTTCAGCAAACCTAATTTAAAAACTCATGACATTACTTATTTGTCCCATTCAAAGAGAGGACATTTACAATCAACTGTCTGGTTCTTTTGCTAAGGTGACCCAATAGCTTACAGCACCAGCACACATAGTTTTTAGTCTTCGATACACCTGCACAAATTATTTTACTGAAAGCTTAAGCATGTAATGAGAAACTTTTAAATTAAATGTTCCCATAATAACCCTATGCTTAATGATGTCATATAGCACCTGTCAATCCCATCCTGCAAATATTTTGGACACAAAGCTGTTTTATTTGCTTGTAATATCCCAAGGGAAAGGAAAAGGGAAGGAGATGATTGATTTTAACAACCATAATATTATAGGTGATTAATAACCTGGGTGTTATAAATCAAGTAAGTGTAGAAGGTAACCACATTCTCCTGTTGTGCTCTCACTTTCCTTGAAAATACAAATGACAGTGATTTTCCTGTTGTCAATGGAAACTTTTACTAGACAAAAAAGTGTGTGGTAGGAAATTTGTCTCAAATATAATAATTTTTTTGATTGTTTTTTTACAGATATTCCAAGATGCTTTGTGACAAGCTATTAAAACCCTTCATCTTCTGTGACAATCCTCCCCCGGATCCTGAGCCTAGATGCTTTATTGACTTGATATCCTCTATTTGACTGGTATTTAGGAGGGACGGGTTGTAGCTCTGTAGTTAATCTGCAGATAAGCATTACAATCCAGGCAGTCAAACTCTTTATTACAGAGGAACAGCACAACATAGTCTTCTGAAAATTACAGATTCTGTTCTTACAGGAAAAAGTTAGTTTTATAATAATTAAAAAGTGAACTGCAAAGACTGGAATGTTCCTCTATCAAAATCAGAAAATCTTTTCTAGAATTATCTTCCTATGAGGTAACCAAAGTTTTTGCACAGTTAAAACTCAGTGGTGGCTAGGTAATGCTTATGCTGGAAGACCTTTTTAGGACTATGAATTATTTTTCCTCCAGTTTTCTTAACTGAAAACTTTTCGTTCATCTGTACTTAGAAAGAATGGGCTATATAGTAAGTATATCTCAAGAACTTCTTCTTAAAAACAAACAAAACTAGGCTGCATTCAATTCTTGCTCACTGTAGTGCTGAGAGAAGACTTTAGCAAGAAGTCTTCAGTCTAAGCTAAATTCCAGTTAAATTGAATTAAGCACATCTTTGCAATAAGCTAATTCCTGCACCTGCTGTAATCATCTGACTTCACTGCTGCACAAATTGTCAAAACTGTACTTAAAAATCAGGAAAATCATAGAATGATGAACCTTTCTTTGAATGCAGCATTTCCTCACCCTTCCATTCATCTTTTTTGTTTTACAAAATTGTCATCATAGCACTTTTTGATTAGTAACACAATATTTGTATCTGTGGAGGAATTTCATAGGGCACATATTGTCCTCTTTCCTCCAGGGATGGCTGTTTAATTTTTAAAAATGCATACTTATTTTGACTTTCAGAAAGTCTTAAAGGAGTACAGCACTGAGCACAGTGGATTAGTCATCGAACAGGCAGGATATCAAGCTTTTGAGGTGGTCTAAATTATATGGAAACAATCTCCATATCTATGAGATGAACTTCTGAGATATCCTTGCTCGTGAACACCGAAAATCCTTATCTAGTTGTTATTCTACAATTTTACTTAACTGCATCTCACATCTTTTTACTCACTGACAGCTACAGCTATTAAATCATTCATTTACAAGAAAATGCATTCTAGAGGGCACTGTCTGTTTATTATTTATTCACTGGGGCCAACACATTGTGTGACCTGGATATTGTGCCCTTTGGATAACGAATTCTGATGTATTTCCCATATAGCAAAGGTGAATAGAATGCACAGCTAATAAAAGAATGCTAAAAGAGTTGCTTAGAGGTAACAATGCTCTTTATTTAAAGCTGGCTTAACTGTCATATTGCTACACTATAAACATTATGATGAATTTTTTTCATTTTAAGCCAAAGTTCTGCAAGAAATTCTATTATATGCCACTCTCAGAATAAAGGTTAATGAAAAGGCTTTAATCTCAGCACTTCCTGCACTGCTGTAGACTTTTCTGAAAGACTAATAGTCTTCTGGCTTGCTCTGTATTCCCATAAAAGGTTCATTTGAGATGCATGACCTACTGGAACAGTGCACAGATCTTTTTCTGGCGTCTTACAGTTGAACTACACTTTTTTCTTTTTGTCTATTTTCAACCTTGACTTACTTTTTCACCTTGGTTTTGAAAACTGTAATTTTTCTTCGTGGAAAAGCAAATGGAAGATGTGTACTGCAGAACTTCAGCAGTGTGTCCTATGAAGCTGTGAAGCGTGGGTAGCTTTTTTCCCTGAGATCACTTATATATACGTCAGAAGCTCCATACACAGCTCCATTTGTTTCTTCCTTGTGCTGGTGATTCTCTATAAATAATGTTGTTTGTTAGTGAAATTCTCTCTTTACTTCTTGTATGAGGCAAACAGCTTTGTGTTATGAGATGTATCACACGCAAGAATGAGGTTCACTGGGGCTCCCACCAATGCTATAGTCTAAAGATAAAGCAGCAGACAGGTTTGTCTCCAAGGACTTAAAATAAAACGGCTTCATGAAGGAAAATTAAGGATAGGAGAAGCAAAGAGACTTCTGTGCATGGCATAACTAACAAAGCCTAGTCCTTAGCCTATCTCTGTCATATCTTGTATCTTCTCTGACACATAAAAAGTAACTGGCTATTCTGACAGAGGCTGCCATAATAAGATCTCTTCCTCAAAGCCACTGGCACTTTCATGAAATGCTAGGGAATGTAATATCTTTGGAGTCTACTCTCAGATGACTTGGAAATTGGTGAAGGAAATTCCTGAAGTGTCAGACAAATTGAATATGGCTGTGTAAGCTTAATTTTCTCAGAAAACCAATTTTAGAAGTGGTAAATTACTTACCTTGTGTCTAGCAGGAAGCAAACAATAGACTTGGAAGGTTTTGCCAGTGTCTCCTATTGCTTTTTCCCACACGGTTTTGTGGTGCTCTGACCAAAGTCACAATCTGACATTTTCAAGTACTGCTACCGTTTCCTTTCTTGAGATTGGACCAATGTACATTATGTAATTTTGTTTTAAAAGATACAGTAGCCTCATTTTTTTTCCCCAGGCTGCTTTTTGAATTTGATGTCACTTGCAGCCTAACTAAACAACCTCTTTTTTACTGCTGTTTGTCTGCCATTAATTAGCTTGCTTGATTCTAGATTCTGTCTTTCATCAGCTTGCATTCTTGTTCATCTCACTCACGTTATGTGATACCACTTCAAAAGAATGAAGATGACATAAGGGTAGTAGTATGAATGGTCAAGAGAACATGGGAAAAGACCATTGTATAAACAACAGAATACAGAATACGTTGTATCCGTGATTGTTAGTTGACCTGTCAATATATTGACATGTTAGTGATTTGTTTCTTGATTTTGTGAGATTTTGAACATTCCTGAGTAATAGTGTCTACTATGGTCATATAGAGCAGAATTGAACACATAAGGTCCCAAAGTAATATGATATACAGGGTCTCAAAACAGGAAGTTTCCTTCTCCATGGCTATTTGTATTGTAGATAATCATACCTGCATGGTATGCCTGTAAAAATGGCAAATAATATTTGAAACTGTTCACTGACTGCATTGTATTCTCTAGATCTGAATGAGATTCACAGGTGTCAAGTGTGAGAAAATAGAGGATCACTCAAACAACCTGGAGTCACCAGAGGTTTCAGTGGGACAGAATTAGACTGCGATTACCAATGCAGTCCTTAAAATGAATCTGACATAAACATAAGCCTACCATGCATATCCTCTGTTGATATTTAACATCTGCAATCTCTTTACAGAAACCAGAAGGGGCTAAAAGGATCGTATGGAAAGTAAACTCTCATAACCACCAATCAGGAAAAAGTTCATCAGTTGTGAGGAAGTATCAACAGCGTAATTAATCTCACCCCTCAACTCTGACCCTTCAAAGTATTTGCCAGTTCTTTAAGGCTGTCCTCACATGTAACTGATGAAAGGGAAAAACACTTCCTTCAGATACTCTGAGAGCACCATATCTACCGCTTGCAAACATTTGCATGAAAGTTATTAGTTCTGATTCTTTGTGACAAGGAGCCTAATTATATCTGAATGTCTTTTTATAATAAGAGAAGTTACTGACACCATGTCAAAACCAGTGATCTGTTCTGACTACATTTGGGTATTTTTTCAGGTTGCCCTGTTTTTCTTCTTTTCTTTGTACAGTGCTTACAGAGCACGCTTGAGCGTATCTTCTTTCATTGCTCATGATAGTCTGCTCATCTGGGACCTGTGAAGTTATGTAAATAACAAAAGCAGAGAATTGTGCTCATGAGGACAATTTATCATCAATGCTTATGACTTGTTTCAGATGCCATCTTCTAGCTTATTGCACTGTAAAAAGGAAGCTTTGCTTAGTTAATATTCGTGCAACATTTTAAGACAGAAAGGATAAAAAGGTGATCTTTTAAAAGAGATCTGTGATGACTGAATAAATCATGATAACCTTTTGATGATACTGTGGCAGCTTGGAGCTTTGCACTGTGATCAGAGGCAAAACTGGGAATGAGGAAGAAGCCTCAGCTACTTCTGTTAAAGAAAAAGCACTAGCAGGTTTTAGCAGTGTGGTGTCCATGGTAGGTTGGTGAGCACTAGAACTTTTCTGTCTTACTGACCCTTCTGTCAATTTAATAGAAAAGCTAGCACCAGTGTGCCAAGCATTCATAAACCCTTTTCTTTTGGTATTGTCCTCATAATCTTTACTGACAGTGGTATTGAGTGTCACCATTGGAAGCTGTGTGGTGGCAGGTGCTACTTCTGGCAGGGGTACCAGCAGCTCCCTAGGGTTTAGGCGGGCATCACTTCAGGTTCCTCAGGTGGGCAAGTTACTTCAGTTTGGTGCTAGGGTTTGGAACAAAACAAAGTCCTGGTGTTGAGGCATTAGCCTAGAATTTAGAAAAGTCAGGCTGTATTCCTCAAACAGCGTGCGTGGTTTCAGATGGGATGCTATTCTTGTCTGCGCCTTCAGTTCCCGTGGGATGGCAGTTTAGGGGTATTACAAGGACTTCTGCTTCAGAGAAGCACAGAAGTCAGGGTTGGGATAGATAGTAGCATACAAACATGATAAATACATGTAGCTGCCAGTGAATCCTCAGTGCTACTTAGGTGACCTCACTACAAGCACGAATACGGGCTTTGTTCCAACTGCCCTGTCAGCTGTACAGCACATCTCCACATATTTTCCTCCCAAGGACTTGAAGGTGTGCCTTACTAAAAGTCAACCAAATCAATTTGAGGCAGAACTTGTTCAGAACAAACAGGAAATAAAAGATCAATCTGGGGTTCAAAATGTAAGGAATTTTTTTTAGGACTAGGCTGAGTGTACCAAGTAGATGGTTAGAGAGTCTGTGTTCCTTCAGTGGGCCGTACAGCTGTCGCAATTCCTAGCTCCTGCTTAGAAATTCCACCCTTTTGGGTGGCCAGAAATTTCACTGTGCCATAAATATGGATCAGACAGTGAGGAAGCTCTTGTTTATGTTGTCCTAGTTATTCAGTTTGCTGTGGCAGTTGCCAGTTTGGTGCATCAGAAGGGCCCTCAGAGTCGATGCAAATAGGAGGAACATTGCTGAGGGAAGAGCAGTTAACACTGAGCAAAAACAGTGGCTGTGTCTCAAGAACATATTGCAGAGAAAATCCTCATCCAGAAAGAAGCTTTCTAAATCAGATTTCAGACTACCTAGATAGTAAGACCTCTTGCAAAACACCTACTAAAATGAAGCTTTGGACATTTTGCCTGGAGTTTCCATGTGTTTTTGTAAGCAGTTAGACAGAAATATATTTTTCATTTCTCCATTTGCTACCAGCTCAAAAAATAAATGCAGTTTTCCCGTGCTCTGGCACCTAGAATGCCCTTTTGTCCCACACGTACTTTGCTCCACACACATCCTTTTTGTACACCCTCAATAGTATTCTACTGTCTGATCTTCTGACAACAGCAAGTGGCTAGGGATTAAACTCAAAGCCTGACATTGTGCTGAGTGAATCGATTAGCAGATAACAGCAGCTGCCTTCAGTAGCTGACGTATGTGAAATTTGCCATGTGCAAGCTCCAAAGGATCTGAGTGACAGTAATGAGTTATGTTGCTATACCTTCCCAAAGCCTGACAGCTGCTTTGCAAACACAGTAATTGGAGAGATACATATTAACACTAATAGTGAGCAGGAGTTTTGCAGAAATTGTCAAGGTTCTTGGGGTTACTTATTTTTCTAAAAAAATGCTTTTTTCTTTTCCCTGTCAATTTGCCTCATTGAAAGAAAAATCAAATCCTGGCTATGACTCAACAGTAGACTGAATAAATTAAAAATAAATAGCATCCTTATCACTGAATTGCAGAGACTGAAAGACTGCAGAAACTTGCAAGGAGTAGCACATAGTTCTTACATTATAGTTCTCTCATTTGGGGTGATGTAGGAAGCAAAAGGATTTAAGGAAAATAAAGGCCTTTGTTTATAATGGTGTAAGGTCAACAAAGCTTTTATGTGTATAAGCTCACTATGCAAACTTTTGGAACATCATTTCCTCAGATACACATAAACATCTATAAATGAGTAGAAATATGTAAATATATATGAAAGTATAAATAAATACACAGTTGGTGCTCAGCCTAAAATATTTTTTATCTCTACCAAAAGAAACAGAATTGTGGAAAGTTTGTACTGAAGCATATCTTTAAGCAGATAAAAGGAAATACCCCTATTTTGGAAAATCAAGTCATTCTAGGAAAATGCTTACCATAAGAATATATGATATATTGTGCTGTGCAGTTTTTCCTTAAATAAACAATGAACTAAATAATTGTAAGAGAAACGAGCTCTTGAAAACCATGAGAAAGCTATGCTATAACAATAAAATAGGAGTGCTCCAGAGCTCAGTCTGATTAAAGATGTTTTCTTCATTACACAGATAGATGGGTGCTTCAGTTTTTTCTGTTTGCTTCTGAAGGAGTTCAAAATCAGTTTTGTCAAAGACAGGGTTTTTAATTAAGTCTGATTCTAAAATGAAAATCTGAGATTAACAGTCTTCAAGTGAAAATGGGCTTACCTTCTGCTTTGGTTTAGCTGAACGGGCATGAGATCACATTGAAGTTTGTGCTAAGCGCAATCTTCATGGCCTTGTTCCCACTGAAAGAGGGGAAAGCTCTCCTAAGAACAGGAGATGACCCTAAACACTTCTTTCTCTTACCTAGGCAAGATTTCTTCAGTGACCAGTGGCCTGTTACTAGTCCTGACAATACTGAATTTACTGGGCCACTGGGTACAAGAAATGTTTATGTAGTTATGCTGTATTAGTGTGTTTGGGTTTAAAATAAGGTAATACTGAAATCTGTATACTATACTTTTCATTTCATGGGCAACAGGCCTCTGCTTTGGCTTCACTTCTGTGCGATCTTGGGCAAATCACTTTGCCCCTTAGTCTGAAAAATACTTGGTCCTTCATTACTGCAGTGCTTGTGTTGAATCCTGGCCCTCAGTTAGGTTCTCTGTAGGAGATGTCAAGGCAACTTGCTATTTAGATCCCTTGACGACAGCCAAACAAAAATCCAGGAGTTAAGACTGAAATGGAGAAGGCATCTGTTATCTTCACCTGGGATCTTAACTCATGAATGTGGCCCTGGGGAGTTTTGTCTATCTATCTATTTTGAGACAGAGAGAGAGAGAGAGAGATCTCAGGGCTTGCACACACAAAGATATATCTGTGGTATGGTTGTTGTGAGCTGAAATCATTGCCCAGCCTGATTCCATGCAGAGATCTGATTCCCTCCTGTGAAACTAGCAAATTTATGCTGGTGTAGGGAACATTTCTCCCATTCACTTGTCAAACTGCTTTCTGATACTGGCTGTATCAGTCTAACCTGAGTGTGCTAGAAGTGGGTGCCTTTGCCACCTGCTAATGGAGTAAATGGTTTGACCTTTGTTTGGAAACATATACAGCTTAGGTGCATAGGTACTTAGATATATGCAAAAGAAAGATCAATAAATACTTCAGAAAAAAAAGTTACATTGAAGATCTTGCTCTCAAGAAAATATAAGAGAAAAGGTCCTCCATCTGCATACTTTGGTGTAATTTCTTTGCACTGTTGAGACATTTGTATAAGCAGATAAGTGTAAGAAATGTAAGAAGTATTTAGTCAGAAGTTTTAAGGTTGTTAGTAGGATCAAACACAAAGTTAGGCATGTGGAGGGCAAGTAGGTGCCTAATTCCCGCAGATCTTGGCTTTCATGTTTGTCTTGCCTCTTAAATAGCAATATAACTCTTGGGGTTGAGTGCTTTTAATATGTCTCAGAGCTCATCCGGGCTATTTCTCTGCACCTGGTTTTCATTAGGTTGAGTTCTTAGAATCATAGAACTGTTTGAGTTGGAAGACACCCCCAAAGGTCATCTAGTCCAACTCCCTTGCAGCAAACAGGGACAACTACAGCTAGATCAGGATCTTCTCAGGATGGGTAAGAAACAGATGCCAGAAGCAAGGCAGAATACATGCTGGAGGACAGAAATGTTGTCAGGAAGGATGTAGTAGTTTGGTCTTTTAGAGAAAAAGCAGTCAGACATCCACCTTCTCTGTTTTACAGGCCATGATTGCTTAACTTTTTGGCTTAAAGCTGGATCTAATCAGGGACTTCAGTGCCTGCCTGCAGGAGAATTACCAAGCCAGTGTTAAGGCCTAATGTTCTCTGTGTAGAGACCAGGAGAATTAAGCAGGTAAATGAGCACCCAGGATTCAGGATGAGCAGCACAGGTTGTGGGAAGTCCCTCAGAAAACTAATGGGCAATACCTCAAAAAGAAGCACTTTTTAAGCTTCCCATTTCCTTATCGATATGAGCATACACCAGTATCCAAAGTTAAGTGTCAGGGTAAGAGTAGGATTCACAACATAGCATTTTCTCCAGCATCTCGCACTCTGCTCCTGTGAGTGCAGATAAATGTTTTGGCATTCCTTTAGAAGTGTATACATTTTGGGTATAGCAGCATCACAACATAGGTAATGCATCCAGCAAGGACCAGATGAGCATTCTTGGTCCTTCTGAGATCAGAAATTTTGAAACTACTGTTTTCCCACACTTTCACTGCCATGCTACAAAAAATGTTAGAATGGTTTGTGTGTGTGTCTGCTTTATTCTAAGAATTAGCACAGCTTATTGTCTCCAGTTCTCACCGAGGAAGGAATGTCCCCAAGCACGCTGAGATCCTGCAAGGTCTTTAGTGACTAGTTGGTCTGTCTAAAATAAGACAGCAGCTTTAAGGAAAGGTTTAACGCCCGTGTCTTAACTATAAAGACAATTTTTCTTTCAGGATTAGAAGACTAACTGAAGTCTCCAGAAATACTTCAGTGCTTTCTTTGGAGATCCTTTACAACATTAACTGTGTATGGGTGCCATCTGCAACGTGCAGAGGTCAGTTGTCTCACAGATCCTCACCGTAGGCTTCTCCAAAATCTCACCTCCTTGATGCTTCTGTTCCTAGAAATGCAGCAAGGGGGGAGGAGGTAGGCATCCAGGACCATTGAGAGGAGTAGGTAGCATTATGAGCTCTGTAAATGTTTGTAGAGTGCAACTGCAGATGCTAGAGGTGGACATGGGTGTTGCTTACCGGCTGTTTGAAGCACTGTCAATGGCTCCCATGTGGACAGGTAGGCCTCAGGTGGCTGCAACTGCAGCAGTTATTTCAAATTAGGAGCTGCTTTTCTTTAGCCTTTGATAATAAGCACTTTGTTTACAAACAGAAATAGTATTTTCTATAAATATATGTGGTGGAGGCCCCACAAAATGTTTTAGATGTCTCCTCCACTCACCTGTGCTTTTGGATGCACATCAGCTGCCAGAGTGGAACCTCTGGCCTGCTGCCTGCTGAAGAGGTGGCTGTGATCTCCCATCAATAAACAAACACAAGAAAAGCAGTTTCGGTGGATGGGACCTGTCCTGTTTCCAGGTAACCAATTCCTTTCCTCATTGATCACTATGGAAACCTGATTCCCTCCTTCTGTTTCCTCTTAATGAGAGAGCATGTTTCCCTGCTAGCGGAGAGGGGAACTCTTTGATTTCCTCTTCCAGGCCTTGACTCTCTAGTAGCAGAGGGTCACTTTCTTTTCTAGTGTGGGGCGCTTGCATTTCAGCAATGTTGAAACAAACAGACACTCCAGGCAGTCTCACAGCTGCTTCAAAATAACCTGCTCAATATTCATTGAAAAGAAATGAAAGCCTTATGAAAGTCTTTTTTTTTTATTTCCCCCCTCCTTTTGGAGAATTGTGCTATTATGTGCAAAGGAAGACTTGGAACACAAGTCAGCTCCCATACATATGAAGAAACCTCCCTGGCTGATCAGGCATTTCTGCCTGCTCTTTAATCACAGTCAATCTTGTACAAAGGAGTTGTATGGAAGACTTTCATCACAAAGTCAAACTGGTTTAAGGTCGGGATAAAACTTTCTGGAAACATGTTTCCTGTCTCAGAGAGGGTTTCCCAGACTGCCTTCTATCTAGATTTGTTCAAGCTTCTTGTCATGCAGAGGTGGCGTTACAAAAATCTAGACATTACTTTTCATTTTCGTCCAAATGCCCACCAGACAATGCTGATTTCACTTATGCTTCCATCTCCGCTTCAGATGTTCCTAGTTTAGAGTGAAAGAAGTAGCAAGTCCCAAACTGCTAAACATGACCATGTGCTTAACTTCTGTTGAATTTTATTTTATTTTATTTTTTGTTTTTGGTAACATAAAGATCTGTGCATGCAGTAGTCAAAATACAAGGGCTGCTCCGAAAGTAATGCATCATACTTTATTATGTGGGCCCACGACATCAGAGGCGGATGTTGGTGGTATGGCAGTGGAGGTCAAACCTTCCCACCCATGTTCTGTTCCATTTTGTTGCCATGTGACAGATGGCAGCAGAGGGGCACTCTGACCAAATGGCGTCTGACATGGGAGTGTGGATGAAGCAAGGGGGTGGAATTGAATTCCTCCATGTGGAAAAAATGACACCCACTGACATGCACCAACACTTGCTGAACGTTTCTGAAGACCAAAGAGTGGATGTGAGCACAGTGAGGACGTGGTGGTGCGTTTCAGCAGTGGTGACAGTGACGTGAAAGACAAACCACGTTCTGGATAGCCATGCAGATTGTTACAAGCACAGCATGCAGGCTCTTATTCATTGCTGGCAAAAATGCACAGCTAATGGCAGTAACTGTGCTGAAAAGGAATGTTTTGTAGCTGAGAATTTGCTCTATGAAACACTGTTATTGTGCTCTTAGTATTTGTTGTAGTTTCCACGAAAACAAATAAGAGACATTACTTTGGAGCAGCATACATGTATGCTAGTATGCCCTATCAATACCTCAGATGGATAGATCAGGATTTTCCTTGACTTTCTAATCTTGCATACTGAAATCTTACTGCAGCCATAAATGACATTATCCATTCACCCTCAAATTATCACTGTTGCTTTAAAACCAAGGACTTCTGAAGCTTCAGACAACCAGGCAGTCACACAAAGCAAAACAAAATAGCCCTTCCCAATATTAGCTTCCATAACAATCAGTCATGGAATTAGTTTCTAGTCTAAAAGATTATTTCCAACAAAATTACAGTGGCCTTCTAAATTGCTGCCACTGAGATCAGAGTGGGGAGAACCATGGACAAAGAATATTTTTTCTCCTTTGCTTCTTGTTCCTTTGAGATTATTTTGTTAATGTAGTTCCTAATTTTAAGGCAAGAAGTGACTTCCAGTGACAATCTTGCATTTAGAGCCAAACATTTCAATATTTGTGCATAGTATTATGAAAATTTAATAGTTTACTTTGGATACTTTGTTTTTGCAGAGGGGGACCTTTTTAAATTCCTGTGTGATCCAAAAAAAAGAAAGAAATATTTTACTTGATCTTCTATCTTTTTCTGGATATTTTAAAGATTGCTTTCACTTCTTAACAGTTCTTCTTCTTGGTGTGGCTTCAGCATTCTACAGCTGAAATTGGCAGGGGCCAGTCACAAGCTGTGTTCAGTATTGGTCCAACTGTATTTTTTGGTGCACCCAAGGAGAAGCAAATATGGCATGAGCAAAAATCCTGAGAGCTTTTCCTCAAAATGTAATGTTGGGAGCTTTCTCTCTGCAAGAGAAGCCAGTCTCCCAGGTATTGGGAGATCAATCTGCATGAGTTTTGTTACAGACTTCAAAGGGACAGGATTTTGCTCCAGATGAAAATCGTGGAAAAGAGCTGCACTTTGGCCACTGAATCAAAGGGCTGGAGATGGCTGTAAAATGAAAGCTAAAAGCCCCTTTTCGGGCCCAGAGGATGATCTCCTACAGCAGAGACACCACGCCAAACAGCACAGTCTCACTCCAGATGTCTGTGCATTGCTTTCCTTTGATGGATGCCCATCCCAGCTTAGGAACAGCTCCAAGTCATAGAAAGATGCGCATTTTGAATTTACTTCAGCATCAGATGAGGCTGGATTCCTTGTGTCTAAAGTATTGCCTCTTCTCAACACTCAGATCCAATCCTCAGCATGGTACAAGCCTGTGAACAATGCTATTAGAAAAAATATGCTTTCACCTTGTATACATAGAATCATAGAATGGCTCAGGTTGGAAGGGACCTTAGAGACCATCTTGTTCCAACCCCCCTGCCATGGGCAAGGACACCTCCCGCTAGACCAGGTTGCCCAAAGCCCCATCCAGCCTGGCCTTGAATACTTCCAGGGAGGGGGCATCAACGACTTCTCTGGGCAACCTGTTCCAGTGTCTCACCACCCTCACAGGGAAGAATTTCTTCCTTATATCTAGTCTAAATCTACCCTCTTCCAGTTTATAACCATTACCCCTTGTCCTGTCACTACCTACCCTTGTAAAAAGCCCCTCCCCAGCTTTCCTGTAGGCCCCTTCAGGTACTGGAAGGCTGCTATCAGGTACCCTGCAGCAGCATATAGTGCAGATTTAAAACAACATCCTAGACTTATATTGTCAGATTCCAACTGTTGTGCACTACTGAAAGAGCTTCTGCTGAGGTAGTCCAAGTTGCTATTTAATATATTATAACAATTAACTATGAAAAAATACTCATATCCTGCTGATTTCCAGTAACCATCCTTTATGACAAGCAGCATGTTCCCCTTTGTGAAACTATCAGAAGCCATCCACAGAGGAGATTAAAATGGGTTTCTGACTCTTTTGCCAAGCCCAACTTCAGTTTTATATCAGACTTAGTTATGTTTTTTTTTTTGTTTACACCACAGTAGCAAAACATGCAGGAGCAGCAACTGAAAGATTCTTGGTTTGCTGTTATCTCATAAGGCAGAGCTGCTGCTTATATAGAGAGAGACTGTACGAATATATGTTGGGGCTTTCTCAAACTCAATATTCTTGTAGACTAGGGAGTGTACTCATTCCATGCTCAGCCTTGGGGAATGTAGCATTTAATTGCTACATTTTGTATGTATGGGTATAGAAGTACATATACATGCACGTTTGTGTTCTGATATCTTACAGGCACAATTTTGTGGCGTATTGGAGGGAAAACCAACTCTATTTGGGTTCTTGAACTCGCTACCTTCAAGAGGTGGCTCTTCCAACCAATGTCTGCTGGCAGTGGATGTGTGGCACCTGGAGATGCTCACCCAGGGCCTGCCAGGTGAGTTCCTGGACCAGCACACCCATCTCCTCACCGTATTCCTGTTAAACATCGATTGTGAAAAGCACTGCATTAACACAGCTGGAGATCCAAGAGCACAGAGGTGCTGCCTGTCACTGTGCTAAGCCATGCAGGCATCCCAGCACATTTACAGCTCCCCAGCCCCTCTGCCCACTGCTGCATTGACCAGACTATATTTCTTCTGCCCCTGTTATTTCCACAGTAGTAAAATAGATTTCACAGAACAAATGAGGATTTTGAAATGATTTTTCATGGCTGCTTATCCACGTTTTCTTTTCAAATCCCAGCATTCTAGTTTTAATAGTCACGCATTTTTGACAAAGGACAAAATAAAAATTGCAGGAAGAAAAGCAACATGTCCATTCCTCTTCCTCACATAAAATACAAAACTAAAAATAATGAAGATCCTTTGCATTCCAACAAATAATTTTGATTGCAGATATCAAAATTCGAAAATCAGCTTTTGCAGAAACAAAAATATTTTAATGAGTCCACACAAATGATTTGAGGATATTTTTGAAAGCTTTCTTTTTTCCCCATCAATTCTTTGTTAACTGACACTTTTTTGTTCAGCTTTGGAAGATGAGTTCATGATATGTGCATTAGAACAAGAATAATAAAGACAACAGTCACCTGGACATAAAGGCTTAATTCGCGAATGTGTTTCCAAGCAGGACCGAGGAACAGAGGACACTGAGACAGAGTTGCTGAACACCTTCTTTGCTTCAGTCTTTACTGCTAAGACTGCCCCTCTGGAATCTCAGACCATGGAGATAAGAGAGAGTCTGAGAAAAGGAAGAATTCTCTTTGGTCAATGGGGATCTGGTCAGAGATTGTCTAGACAAACTCAACGTGCACAAATCTATGACACCCACAAGTGCTGACGGAGCTGACAGAAATGATTGCCAAGCCACTCTATCATCTTTGAAAGGTCGTGGAGAATGGGAAAGCTGCCTGAGAACTGGAAGAAAGTCAATGTCACTCCAGTCTTCAAAAACGGCAAGAAGAATGACCTGAAAAACTACAGGCCAGTCAGCTTCAACTCTGTCCTTGGGAAGGTGATGGAACAGCTTATTCCGGATGTCATCTCCAAGCACTTGGAAGAGAAGGAGGTTATCAGGGGTAGTAAATATGGATTTACCAAGAGGGGGAGATGCTTAACCAGCCTGGTAGTCTTCTATGATGCCATGACTGGCTGGGGAGATAAGGGGAGAGCAGTGGATGTTGAGAACCCTGACTTCAAGGCTTTTGACACTGTCTTCCATAACATTCTCATAGGTAAGCTTAGGGAATGTGAGATTGATGAGTGGATGGTGAGGTGGATTGAGAACTGGATGACTGACAGAGCTCAGAGGGTTTTGATAAGCGCCGCAGAGTCCAGTTGGAGGTCTGTAGCTGGCAGTGTTCCCCAGGTTGGTACTAGGTCCAGTCTTGATCAACGTCTTTATCAATGACCTGGACAAGGGGATAGAATGCACCCTCAGCAAGTTTGCTGATGTTACAAAGCTGGGAGGAGTGGCTGACACACCAGAAGGCCGTGTTGACATTCAGCGAGACCTGGACAGGCTGGAGAGTTGAGCAAAGAGGAAACAGATGAGGTTCAACTAGGGCAAGTGTACAGTACTGCATCTGGGGAGTAATAATCAGTACAGGTTAGGTGCTGACCTGCTGGAACGGAGCTCTGCGGAGAAGGACCTGGGTGTCCTGGTAGACAACAGGTTGGCCATGAGCCAGCAGTGTGCCCTGGTGGCCAAGAAGGCCAATGGGATCCAGGGGTGCCTTAAAAGAGCACGGCCAGCAGCTCCAGGGAGGTTCTTCTCTGCCTGCACTCTGCCCTGGTGAGGCCACATCTGGAGTGTTGTGTCCAGTTCTGGGCTCCCCAGCTCAAGAGAGACAGGTAACTTTGAGAGAGTCCAGCAGAGAGCCACAGAGGTGGCTGGGGGCCAGGGGCGTCTCCCTTCTGAGGAAAGGCTGAGAGACCTGGGACTGTTCAGCCTGGAGAAGAGAAGACCGTGGGGGAATCTTATTAAAGCATTTAAATATCTAAAGGGCAGGGGTCAAGCGGGTGCAGACAGGCTCTTTTCAGTGTTGACCCGTCATAGGACAAGGAGCAACAGACACAAACTGGAACACAGGAAGTTCCACACAAAAACGTCTTTACTGTGAGGGTGACGGGGCCCTGGAATAGGCTGCCAGAGAGGCTATGGAGTCTCCTTCTCTGGAGATACTCAAAACCTGACTGACACTTTCCTGTGCAGCTTACTATAGGGAAGCTGCTTTAGTGGGGGCAGGAGGAGGAAGGGGTTTGACTAGATGTTCTCCAGAGGTCCCTTCCAGCCCCTACAATTCTGTGATTCATTGATTCTGTGAACCAAATATAAATCCTGCAGAGATCTTTTTTCTGTATTAGAGCAAAAGTTTATCCAGATTGATATGAAATAAGAAGCTTTTCCAAAAAAGAGAAAACAAAAAGAATCAAAGCAAGCAAAATATTTAAGAACTACTGTACAATCCTATACTGGATGATCCCAACAGGGGTCAGTCTGGCTCTTAGCTTTTACTGTCTTCATAGAAACAGCACTACTGTCTGTAATACTTAGAAGTGCCTAATTCACTTCAGTGCTTCTCAAAATGTTACACATGAGCCACCCTGCCATTCTTCTGAAGTTTACTAAAGAACACAGTGCAGTGACTAACCTTATCCGCAGCTAGTTACAGCCAGAAGCAGACAGGTGAAAGGAGGCTAACATGAGAGCAGGCCGGTAGACCGCATGTGCAGCCACTCTGTTCCCCCAACAGAGAAAGTCTGCTTTGTGCCCCTGCACGCTTATTTCAGCAGGTCTTGCAAGGAAGGGGCAGGCCTCTGAGGATCTCAGGTCTCATGTCATGTAAGCTCTCAGAACTTGTGAAAATCCTTGCCATTGCAAACAGAAACTAAATTGTGAATCTGGAAGGCAAGGACATTATGCTAAAGAAGAACTTTTGCTGTTTAAGTGTATTCAGAATCATAGTTTTCTCAATGTTTTAGCTGCCTGGTGCAGTGCAATCTTGCTTTACTCCAGCAGGTAGAGCTGTGGCTTCAAATATTCCAGAAAAGCAGTGTTTCCCCAGCTGCATGACTTTGTATTTCACATTAGAGCTCTGAAACAACAAATCCAAGGCACAGCACAAGCACTCTGTTTGCATTGCCATAATTGGTAGGAAGCTAAAACTGGGATCCCATCAACTGCACAAGCCTTAATCTCACTGTGACAACCATAAAGCTGCCCACAAACACTTAGTTATATGGGCTGGAAAGCTGTGCTAAAAGCCCAGCTATCTCAATGAAAAGGGCTGTGAGGCAACGTGAGGTGATATGGCTGACTGTCATCAACAAGAGTTGGAACATCCTCTGCTTTGAACTCCCAAAGCATCACCACCAAAACCAGACAAACAAAAAATCAAACATCAAACAAACAAACAAAAAATCTGTTTTGGTTGGTTTTTCCACAGAAAGGAAGAGAAAGGCAACTCTTCGATATGGATAGTACCTCTAGTGATTAATGCATTTTTTAGTCTTTTTTTTTTTTTTTTTTTATTAAGACTACATGGACAAACCAAAATAGAATCCATTAAATTTGCTGTTATTGGAACTGTAGTTTGTTTATGCAGTATTTAAACTTTTTTTTTTCCCAGATTGTCTATAAATTTCCTAAGTCAGCCCAAACTGGATCAGAGAAAGCTTTGCCCCACCAAAGTACTCTTTCCATTTGCGGATTATCATAGATAATCCAAAAATATTAACTGTTTTTTAAGGTATAAAAGATGGGAGCTTTTCTGAACATGAGTGATGTCTGCAGTGACTTTTACAGATGCTTACTGGTTGGAGAGAATTAGATCTCTGATCTTGTTTCGGTTTCTGGAGAACAGCTATCAGCACTGGAAAGAGACATCCCTCAAGAGAGCACGTATTTAAGGTTAAGATTGGCTTGCAAAAAATCATCTCTGCAGCCCAGCCCTGAGATGTGGTGCCAGGCAAGTGAGGGGCTGGGTGCCATTTACAGAGACCTGTACACAAGTACACAGTGCCTGAGTGACGTCTCTGAAGGCTGAATCAACAAAATATCACTGGGTAATAAATTAACTTCTAAACACAAAGAGACAACTATTTGCATTTTTCTACCCTTCTCCCTCCCTCTCTGGATTTAATTGATAGCTTTATGGTAATTTGTTTATTCCTTTTGAAAAATATCAGTCCCACCCAAGGCATAATAACTCAGTAGTGGAGCTGCAATTATTGAGCTGTTTGCAATTGCTTAAAAGACAAAGTCAGAGGCCATGCAGGAAAATAAGAAGTGGGGTATTATTGACATAAAGAATGCCATTCAGAATGCCTCCAGCGCTATGGTAAAGATAAACTGAATTAATGTGTTCTGACATCAGCAAACAGTCATGCTTTGAATGCAGGCAATTCTAATTATGTTGCTTTTCATGGAATTAGTGTGGCAAGTGCAATTTGTTGGGGCTGAGTTCTCATGTGGTAGAAATTTGTGTAGTTCCATCAAAGCCAATGAATCTGTGTTAGCAGAGGATCTGAGCAGCAGCGTTTTGTTTGTTCCCCTGCAGCCTGCTGATATTGTATCTCTCTAGTCTGCTATCTTTCATTATCAACATCAGCTGATAACAGTCCTCAGCATGTCTGGACCATTCACACATAGCAGAGCCACATAGACTGGTTTAGGCAACACCAGAGATGATGTGCTAGCCTCAGTAGTATGTCTTCCTTAATCCAATATTAGAATTGCCATGGAAACCTCTTAGCAACATAGAAGATGAAAATGGAATGAGAAGGAAAAGAGGCTGTCAGCTCAAATGATAATTCCAGGGGCAGAAAACCAAAATCACAAAAACTTACTAGCCATGGGAAAACACAAGAAACAAAACTAAACTGCACCTGAGAAGTTCATCTTTCAAAGGTCCCAGTGGATTCTCTCCTCATGTCTTTTGTATCTTTCTGAGTTGTTTTTGTTTGTTTGTTTGTTTGTTTGTGTTTGTGTTATCAGCCAAATAGCCAAGCTGTTGTGCTGCCTGCACTGGACGCTGTATTATGCACTGCACAGGTGTCTTCCAGTCCTTGCAGAAGCTTGCTGTTATCTGCTGGGAAATAGCAGGTAATTCTGGTATTTTAGAAGCAGCTTGTTTTGTCTCTGTGGTTAGTCATCCATTTTAGCATGATCCTTTAAGTTGCTACCCAGCCTCTCTCTTACTGTTAACAATAACCAGAGTTACTAGGAGCTCAGCTTCAGGTCTTGGGAATTTTGGGGGCTATGGAAATTCCCTTATCCTGAAGAATCCGTTAAACATTGAATAATATAAATTTTTACAGTTACTGACAAATAGTCCATCTGTGGTTTGACAGGTTTTGGCTGCATGGGTGAGATATAAAATATGATTAATGAATCTGGATAGCTACCTGGCCCATGTTGCAGGTGTCTATGGAAACTTCCATAATCCAGGTACAGATAAACCTCAGGTCTGAGCTGGTTAGTCATGAATCAGGTCCAGTCTGGGAACCATGAAGCTGTGATAGCACCCAGTATAATGTGTTCGTTGAACATTGAAAATATAAATTCACTCAAAAACAACACTGAGCCAGCATGGGTATATAGCATTTCAACAGAGCTCAGGACCAGTGCAAAGAAACTTGAATTTGTCCTTTTTGCAACCTAGAAATGCTCTGAAATTCAGAGGCTCTTTGTGCACTCACCATGTGCATGTACAGGATGTGCAGTGCTGTTTCTCCTGTAGATGATTTTGATAAGCTTGTGCAGCAAGCACAACACGCAGGTGATGTAAATGACTCAAAAATTAGGACTTACACAGGATTGACAACTGACATCACAATTATTGTACAAATGGGTTCTACTGGAACCTGTACTGGTTTATACTGGAATTCATAAGGGAGGCTCATGCAGCGACAAGTGTTGCTTTAAGAAAGGCCAGCTTGTATTTCATTTCTGAGTGGGGTCAAATAAAATAGTCCTAGGGACTAAAAACATAAGGACAGATGTCTTTAAAGATCAAACACAAATTGTCCAATAATATCAAATTAGTTTAAAAGGTAGCATTGCAACAGTAAGATGTAAAATAAGACATCCCATTAGACAGCCAAAAGCTTCAGCAGCAACACTGTATTGTGTGAGCATTGCAGGAGTAGGCTTTTTCAAGCATCAACATGCTTCTGGTGTTCTTTAGTTTTCTCAATGGGCGTTCTTCATTAATTGATAGATTAAGCAATTTGATGGAGGTGCATTAAAAAAGAGTGTTTGTGAAAACCAGTAAAGCAACTTCTACATATTTATAGTAGACTTGAGATACTCAAAAGATTTACTGTCCTAAAAAAGGAAAACGTTCCAAATACAGAATAGACCGTAATGAACTATTTTTTTAAGGGATACTGTAGCAAAATGATGGCTGAACTACTCTTCCCCTTCAAAAAAAAAAAAAAAAAAAAAAAAAAAAAAAAAAAAAAAGAAAGCATTTTTAGAAGTCCAATGGAAAAATAAATTCTCCAGAAATGTTGGTTTTGAAAAGTCTTCTTCCAATATTATTTTGCTGCATTCATGCCTGTAGAGTTAAAACTAGAACAAATGAGATAGCAGCATTGCTTTATATTGGCAGTTATACCTCTTCCATGTAGTGTGTACAGAATTTGCAAGTTAGCTGAATATGCACATAAGCGAAGAGATACATTTCAGACTGATTTTAGGAGCTTTAAATTTTCAGGAAACAAGCTCACTAAGCAAGCACAAGTAAGGCTGAAGAGCCCAGTTTACAGAGTGGAAAATTCACAGCTTAATGACAGTGTAACCTCATTAGTTTCTCCTGTATTTATTTTGCATACACAGAAAAGATATGTTTCCATTAATGTTCCCATTGAGCTCTTGCTCCACCTGACCTCGTACACAACATGCACAGGCTTTGTGCAGGAAACAGCAGAGATTTACCACGTCAAGCTCACAGTTCAGTGTCTGGTGGCATGGATGATTGATGGGTGAATCATGGACTCATAGAATATCCTGAGTTGGAAGAGACCTGTAACGATCATCGAGTGTGAGGGGGCCATAACCACCTACCCAGATGTGCTGGGGTTGGTTAATTGCAGCAAAAGGGGGGCAGTGGATAATATTCAGAAGGGTAGAACAGTTTAAAATGGTAAAATTGCTTCTTCATCTGACTAGTTGCTCTGCCTGCACCTGACCCTGTCCCCAAAAATCCAATGGGAGAAGAAATGGACTTAATTTAATTAAGTACAGCAAATTAGCCTGAATTCCTCTGCAGAGGCTGGTTATGTGGATACTGTTTCCTGAAATTTAAACGTCCACAAAGTATTAAAGGAACAACTTAGTTAAAGCTGTCCATAAAATTATTTATATGTGGAAATAACATAGCAGTTCTGCATTTGTTAGCCCACTATAGGAACTAGGTTATGAGTCAGTACAAGGCTGCAGTAACGAAGGTAAGTTGTGGCAACAAGAACTCAGTATTTGAATGAAGGTCAGAGTCTGGCATGCTTGCTTCAGTCCGGGAATGCGTAAGTTTCACAGATTTTGCTGATGTGTGATCCTTTTCAAGGCAGAGGACAGCATTTGTTGCTCTTTCAGTACATGCTCTTTGGAAGGAGAACAATAGTATTAGATGCATCTGTTTACATCATGTTTCAAGAAACGATTTATAGGAACAAGCACTACAGGGGTGAAAAGTCAGAAAGAAAATACCATATGGAAAAAGAGTAGAAGGGGGGATTTCATTCAGCCAAGGCTGGGCGTCAAGCCCTACACTGTATGAAGATGCAGAAGGAAGCAGCTGAATGTTCGGAGTCAGGCCAGCAGCGGATCTCTAAAACTGACCACACTTCCTGAAAGTGATAAATTGTATGAAACTTGAATTGAATATCCCATAAGATCAGTACTTAGCACTAGAGTTAGAATCAAGAGCTGCAGAAATCCTGTATGTACTTGTACTCCCTCTCTGCATATCACTGGCATTGAATTTCATGAACAGGAAAGTATTTGAAGCACAGTTTGCTTTGCATTGTTATTATTGACCAAAATGAACCCATTTCCAGGGAAATCACAGCATGGCAAAGAGGACCTGTTAAAATAAAAGCAAACAATTGAATTTGAAGCATTCCTTGTCTTTAAATGATTTTATCGTCACTGTACTTTATCACCATGTTCCCCCAACTGGTTGAAAGATGCTCTGTGGAAATGAGTTCTTACCCCAAAAATGCACGGGGTTGTTTTATTCTTTTAAGTTTGCTTTCCATTTCATTCTGCTGAGAATTTATGACCGTGACAGCAAAAATGCACCTGAACTGCGCTTTCACACTGAGGAGATTGTACCACATGGGAAATTAGCTAGAGAAAACATCACTTGCGATTCTTCTGTCAGCACCCCTCTACTTTATCATGTGTAAAATGCAGCCCTGACTGCCTCTGAGGGCTGTGCAAAGTACCTCTCCACTGGTGGGACAGTCATTGTGTTGAAAGCTCAGGTTAGCATAAACAATAAAATGATAGTGTAATCTGCAGGCTAAGATGCTCACTTTGTGGAGCAATCTGATCCATGGCTGAATTCACTCTGATTTAATACAGGAAGCAGTAACTCTGGTCCCTGATGCTCCATTTGGAGTTGGAGAGTTTGGCACAAGTCGGCTCTTGGATTTTAAAACTGTACCCTATCATGAATTCTATTTAAAAAGCAATGCAGTACAGCAGTCAACAAGGTGCCTCATTAGTTCTGCAGAGATGCTCAGCAGGAGATACTCGTTACAGCTCTGAAATAGCAGGAATTAGAGCACAACAGAAGAAAAGCGCCTTTCTTTTTAAAGAAAACCCAAGCACTTCATTTACATCACTCACCTTCTGTTGTCTCACATCTCTTTGCTCCTCTTAGAGGCTGATTTCTTTTGTTTAAAGAAAGAAAACATTTGTCCCATATTCTATCTTTCAAAACTGTAATAGAATGAATGCTTTATATAATATTTAGCTTTAAAGTGACCAGCTATACAGGGAGAGCCAGCACAGCTCTGCTCTTACACCCCAGTAAGCTCAGCATAAAGGTCCTGCCAAAAGTTAAGAAAGGGCATGATTATGCACATCCTCAGCTGGAGGAGCTGGTGTGCTGCAGGAGCTCACCAGACCATGCCATGGCACTGTTTTAGCTTCTAGCTGAGGCAGAAGTTGCCCTTCTGGCATGAGGCTATATCTGGTATGAGGCTATGCTTTGGTTCTAGAATAAACAAAACTGATAACATATATACTGATTGTTTATACATGTTGCCTGGCATTATTGAACAGAACCAAGAACATTTTAGTCTCTCATCTACTTGTATTGCTCTGCTGGTGAATGGGTTGGAGGGGGACAGGGAGGGGAAGGGACCAGGGCAACTGACACAAACTGACCAAAGGGATATTCCATGCTGTATGGCATCATGTAAATATAAGGCAGGGGAGTCAGCTGGGGAGGGGCCACTCCTCAGGGAATGGCTGGGCATTGGTCAGTGGTTGGTGAGTGCTTGTTTTGTGTATCTTATATATATATATATGTATATATATATATAATTACTGTTATCTCTTTTACTTCCTTGTTGTCCTAGTAAGTAGTTTTTGTCCCAACCCATGAGCTCTACTGTATTTTCTCCTAATTCTCTCCCCCATCCCACTTGGGGAGGGGGGTTGAGAAAGCGACTGTGTCGGACTTAGCTGTCTCCTGGGTCAAACCACAACAGGCACTTTGATCACATGCCTGTATCTACAACGTGCCAATGCAGAGTAAGGAGAGTTATGTTCCTTGGCATAAAAAAAAAAGTCAACAGAAAGAAAAGCAAATAGATGTGCCCTTTGTACAGCACTTAGTCTACAAGGACAGCAAACAGGGCCAGGTGAGGGCATTCCCTTCCTGTCAAGCACTGCTCTGTAGAAAAAATCCAGACACCTTGTTTCAAGAAGGAGAGTGTGGGTGCTTGGCAATATGTTTTATACAATCATTTGTTATAGAGTTTGGGAACATTTTTAGATTTTTTACCTTTTTCTTGAAAACATTCACCAAACCAGAAAGTAAAGACAATGAGTCTAATATTTTTTGTCTTAAAACAATCCTCATGAATTTTGAATACTCCCAGTAGAGTAGGTTAGAAGAAATGTATTGTTGACATCTATTCATCCCTATCTTCAGTTCAACATTACAAAAAATAACCTTTCCTCATTTAATATTTAAATCATGCTATGCAATCTTTGTCCCCAGTATAAATCAAGCACTGTGTTTCTCCCTGTGGTGTATTTACCAAGTTATTGATATGCATCCTAGTCTCACTTGCTCACCTCCTGAGTTCCTGTTGCCTATAAATATTCTTAAGGAGCTTCTAGTGTGTTTAGTTTTCCAGAGCACATGCATCAAACGGGGACAGTAAGGCTGCTGCTGACTTAATGGTCAGAGTGAGTATTTCTGAGCAAAGGAAACAAATGGATGGCTTAGAGTTCCTTTCTTCCCACCAACACAGCATGTGTTCCTAAACTGGTCAGCACAGATGCATTGACTGTCAGAACAGGATATAACCAAAATCACTGAGGAAAGTTCTGTCTTTTATCTGACAAGATAGAGGATAGGAGTGGGCGGGAAAGGGGAATCCAAACCAAACTGTCTAATCCAAACCAAACCAAACTC
Organism: Penelope pileata; assembly: GCA_013396635.1. Classification (NCBI taxonomy): domain Eukaryota; kingdom Metazoa; phylum Chordata; class Aves; order Galliformes; family Cracidae; genus Penelope; species Penelope pileata. The sequence goes on from WBMW01005170.1 coordinate 59,463, forward strand.
CAGCCCCTATGTTATCTCTTGGAGTGCTTCTTAGTTATACAGTTTCACCGAAATATACAGTCTTCATGATATTTCACCAAGTACTTGTGAATTTTTTTAGCTCCTGAAGAAAAAAGAGGCAAAATACTCCAAACAAAAATACAACAATACTTTAAACAGCAGCTTAGAATGCATCTGGGCTTGTTGCAGAGCTGCTTGGAGAACCGTAACTTTTCACGGAATTAAGTAGGATTTGTTAAAAAAAAAAAAATGCAGTGATGGTCACCTGGGATTCTTCCTAGGGTTGGTTTCAAACTTCTCTCCTGCTTTTTCAGAAAGCATTTTGCAAACCATGACAGGAACTTCCTCCTGCAGCCCTGTACATATTGTCTTGCTTGGATGAGATTGCTAAGTTTCAAGTTGATGCATACACCTAAGTATGTGGAGGACTGAGCTAGCTTTTGTGGGTGGATCAAAGGTTCAGGTCACCCTTCTTGAGGCAGAATCTGCCTGCAGAATGCAGAGTTCATGCACTGTCTTCTCTGCACATGCCCATGGTGCTTCTGAAGTGTTGTGGAGTTCTTGATAAACCCAGACATTTAGTTATGGTATGATGGTAATGTCAGATTGCGACGATTTCTCTCCTTTTTACCTCTCACTGAGCATTTCAAATCATGGGAATCCTCCTTTAACAGTGTAAGGTAAAAGTGATTTCAATTCACTGTCTGAAACAACCATTTCTGGAGTGATTCTTAATATCTGAACTGGAAAGAAATCAATTACACGCCTGTACTTCAAAAGTATCATCCTTCTTTAGCTATCATTGTCTTGCCCGAGCATTTAATTAGTTAATCTCTGAGCAATGATACTAGAAACTTAGGTCATACACTTTTGTATAGCTTTCCCAGGCACTGCAGACATTGAATCAACATTGAACTTCTGGCAGACACAGGGATTACTGTAGCCTCACAGCAATATAAGGGCAATGTTGAGCCGAGAAGATGACTTTCTTGCCCCAGCCCTGGTGTTCCATCATTTTGTGTCTCTCCCACCCTGTTGGCGTCCCCCTGCATTGAGACTTTGTACCTGCCCCAAGATAGAGCTTCTACAGCTCTTGCAAAGTGGAAAGTCCCAAACCTGCCTTTTACTTCATTTTAATTACTTCCTATTCATGCTTAAACTTTCTTCATTTCACTAGATCTTATTATCTGTTATATGTTATATAGCTACACTTTTATGAATTTATTTAATTTACACATCTTTACACATCTGTATGCATATATTTATACTGTATATATACATAAGCTTATGTATGTAGAGCACATCTATGTATACCTAAGTAAAATATCTACTTGTGCATATTTCTACCTTTGTCCCGTAAATACCTCTCATGGCACACAACTCACCTCAAACCTGTGCCACCCTTTTAGGCAGTGAGACCTTTGCCTTACAGCTCCATTCTGCTGCAACTGTGATGCTGATACCTGAGCTACCTCATCTGAAGTTCTCTGTGATAAGTTGTTCTGGTTTCAGCCGGCAGGCCTGGAAACCCCACACAGCCTTTCACTCACCCCTCGCCTCCTCCCAGCTGGGATGGGGGAGAGAATTGAGAAATAAGGTAGAACTCGTGGGTTGAGATAAAAACTATTTACTAACAGAAAGAGGAAACAGTAATGATAATTATATGCAAAACAAGTGATTGTACAAAGCAATCGCTCACCAAACGTGACCGATGCTTAGCCAATCCCCAAGCAAACAGACCCTCCCAGCTCACTTCCCTTCCTTATATTACATGATGTCATATGGTATGGAATATCCCTTTGGTCAGTTTGGGTCAGCTGCCCTGGTCCTGTCCCCTCCCAGTTCCCAGCTCCTTATGCCTTCTAACTGCTTCACTGAGGAACAAAATGTGTCCTTGGCTGTGTTCAACATTGCCAGGTGTTCTCAGTTTTGTTTCTTTTCTGGGAATAAAACATAGCTTCAGACCAGACACTGTGAGAGAAGTAACTTCTGTTAGAAACTAAGACATAAGTCTACGGAGCACTTACAGAGATTGCTGGGCTGATGTGTACGTCCTTTCATCTGAGTAATACCTTACATTTTGAGGAGTCTAATTTTCTCCCATGTGACCTTCTGTGAAGTGAATTGTCATTGTTATCAAGGATAATGAACCCAGGTCAAACGTGGAATTACTTTATGCACCTACAAAAGTCATTACAAAAGTAACATAAGGGAAAAAATGTTGGCAGCTATCAGCTATGTCCTTCCTATTCTTGTGGACATCAGAAAATATTTTGAGAAGGTAGTCTGCTAATCTACTTGGATCCAACATACACTTACAGAACAAATAGATATGTCAAGCCTCATCATACATTTCCTTTTTTTTGTGGAGCTTCCTTCCTGATAAATAAATTTTAGCACTCAGCTGAACTAAGTCTTACTGAAAATAACTGAAAAATGTTTTTATGCTGCTGTTTTATGCTCTCAACTGAATCAAAAAGCTTTTACTGGCAATTGTTGCAAAACAAGATAACTTGGAGATCAAGTTTTCTAAATATTATTCTCAAAAAGGGCAGTAAGGAAAATCTGTTTACTTTTCCCATCTGCTGATAAAATTCGTATTTACATCACAGTACTTATTAAAGATCTAAGCACCTTATCTTGCTAAAAAATATTCCTGCTGCTCTTCAAGGCAGCTTGAAATTTACATAGTGGCAAGTCTATAGCGGAATGATTGTCTGTGCCTAGAGGTCTCCATAATGCTGCTTGTCCAGGGCTGCCTGCATCTTTCCAAGCTACTTAATAGGTAAGATGTGGTGGCTGCTACGTGAAGGGTGTGCTGGCCTGCCTCAAAGCCACATAAGATTTGTAAGTGACTCCTCGATAAAAAAGTGAGAGGAGCATACATGTGATTTAAAAAGTCGGCAAATCTGAAGAATTTGTAAGCACACTGTCTTTTCCACTTCCTATTTACTTGCTAAATGGATTTTGAGTTTCATAAACCTTATGAAAAGAAAAACAATATTCAGGGAGACAAATGCAGTCTGGCAGGAACCGTCTCCTCTTGGAGATGATCTCCACGGGGACCTGCTTGTGTGACCGTGTTAGACAGCATTTACAGTTCCTTGTACATGTTAATTTCAAAGCTATATGAAGACCATAATTCCCAGGCTACATGTTCCCTTTAGAACACTAAAATAGCTGTGTCTACAAGTAGCAGGAAATTGAGACTACTTGGCAACTTGTAGCCCATTTACAGAACCTAGATGTGAGACAGGGCAGGGGTTGCTGAACTATAAAACATCCATCAATTTCTCTTATTCCACCCACTTTCTTGTACCCATTTTCCTACTACATTAAACAGACAAGAGCAGAAGGAAAGCTAAGGATCCTATCAAACTGAACTTATCAGTATGCATTAAATAACCAGCATGAGTGAGGACCTCATTGCTTTCTCATTCTTCACTCACCAGGGAAATTTTGAGATTTTTTTTTGGTTCAGGCTCAGTGATGCAGGGAAAAATATCATCAAAATTACTTTTCGAGCTTGCTAATCTTCATCTCTCTTAATCACTGACAATACAGTTTGACTGCTTGCTCCTGTTCTGTGCTAGCTCTAAAATGACATATGGGTGTTTGCCTAACTAGTGGACTAGTTATGAAAAGCAAAGGAAGCATCATATATGGTGCTTGATTAAGTCTTAGCCTTGTCTTTCAGAGAGGATTCAGTCTCTGGGAATGGCCTGATGATATCAGAATCTCAGTTTCATTTAAAATACATAAGTGTGCACACACTTTTATAGAAATAATGCATACATAAAAAAGTGAAATACGGATTTCATCAAAGACAGTAAGAGAACTCCTTTTAGTTGCACTGGAACCAGGATTTCAAACTGTGAAGTTTATAATTGGAAACATTAGCTGAATGACATGAGACTGAAAAATTAATACATTACTGGGATATTTGAAGATCCTCATTAACTTCATAATTCTGCTGACCATTTATAAGCCTAAAGGTATTTAATCTTCATAGATTTTTTTCTCTAACTGCATCTCTTATGAAATAAAGCAAAGATTTGAAAGCCAGCTGGATTTCCCCTCTGCCAGTAATTCCTGTTACCTTACCAGTGGTGCATATGTAATGATAAAAATTCTATTAACTCATAACTTCTATTATTTACTTACTCTGAAAGATGCAATTGAGGGTAGCATCCAGCCTTGCTACAGTTTAATTAACAATTCTGTTGATAGACAAGCTATAAAACAGCACCTGTAGATCTGCAAAGTAAAAAAAAGGTCCAGAAACATAATTGCATGCTTGCATTAAGCGGTTATCTTTGAATTGGATATGGGAAGGTCCCATGTGAAGAATAAGATTTCCCTTCTAAGGAATTAAAACAAAACAAATGATATACTTATGCTTTGTGATGTAACTCCAGTGTATTTTCTGGGCTTAAGTCCCAGCCCTTCCTCTGTGGAATAGGCTAGATGCCTCAGCCCACTGCATATTTACTTCTTCCATTCCTTAAGCCTTCTGAACTTGCTTTCCAGCTGCTTCCAGTGCTTGATCTGAAAGAGAACAATGGTGATGGACTTGCCAACTTTTGGATAGACTTTAGATAGAGTTTAGGCAATTGGGCTTTTCTGATGGCATTCTTTACCTTAGAGCAGCAATGCAGCTCTTTAAGGTTAGTCTTCAAGATCTCTCCACTTTTTTGTGCTCCCTAATAGAAACAGCAGTTTTGAACTTAATGCAATACTGGAAAGACATATTTGCAGAGGAAGGTATTAACCTTCAGCCTATTCTGAGCATCATACAGGTTCTTCTTAAGTGTTTTTTACTTCACATTCTCTAGCTGCTCAACTAATCAAAGACACATTGAACAATTGCTTCATTGATATTAGATTCCCATGTTCATTCCTGACTCAAGAAGAGTTCTGTTGCTCACGGGAAGGAAAGTGATGTGAGAAATAACCATGAAGCCAAGAGAACATAGTCAAAGTACGTAGCTCATGCAACGCTTTTTCTGCAGGAGCTGTCTATCGTGATATTTTACCTGTTCGTATAAAGCTCTGTACATTTGATGTAGTCTGGGCTCAAAATTTCAAGCAACAAAGAAACATAAATCTTTGCTATAAACAATAATCGTGTGCAACTGTCAGTCTGAGCAGAATTTGAAAAAGAGAACCTGAAGTAGGAGTTCCTTACCTGTTTCCAATCCTTACAAGTTGTACAAGAGCTTTATGTAGTGACTCGATCCATTATTTCTCTTTCTGAGAAGGCAAGAACTACCACTGAACTGTTTCCACTGTTCTATTCAAGCTTTGTGAAAATAAGAACTAAGCATGAAGCAGAGGGTATTTTTTAAATCAGGTGAATAGCACAGCTAACAATTAGGACTTTCCCTGGAGATGGAAAGGAAGATTTTTGTGCAACAAGATGAAAAGAGAACGAAGTCAAGAATATTTTCTAGTGAAAAAGATTGATATGACCATCCTGAGGCAAACTGTCATTGGTGCAATCAGAAACAGCAGCCATCAGAGGATAGGAGTTGTGTCATAGATTGCCTGACAGAGCATGACAACTTGGTTCATAAATAGCTGCTCCTGCAAAAACAGATCCTACAGCAGAGGCAAAAACGTATTGTAAAGGGAATCAACTTTATGTTGTGCTAGCCTCATTCTAATTAACTCACTAGTCCTCAGGCAAAAGAAGCCCTTTTCTGCAGCCCACAAGCAAGATTTCTGGTGTCTCATATCTTCTAAAGCAGAAAAGACAAGGTTCATTTTTCTGGATGAAACCAATCTATCAAATCCGTATAGTCAAAATTAGTTCATTAGATCACATGGACTGCCTTAGCGGCACCCAATAAGACGGAATTTTGGTTGAGGCTATTTTTCACCTCCATTTACTGTTTTTTTACAATATTGGAATAGCATACAAGAATATTTCGGAGGAGTGCAAGACACCATTGGGAACTAGATCTATAAAAAGGAAATGAAGTATGAATAAAAAATTGCAGTGTATTAGAATGAACATACACATGCTACGTGAATATATTCATTTTTTAATGACACTTTTTATAACTGTCAGTGAGGTAGAAGGGTATGGATTTCTAATTCTGAAAATGTGATAATAGAAGATGACATCTTCAAACAAGGTCACCCTAGTAGTATGGACATATATCCCAGACAGCCAGATACTGCATGCAGTGCTCACAGGAGAAGAAAAATGTGTTCTTAAGTAGAATTGTGTGAGGAAGATTAATAATTATTTAAGGAGAATTGATGAAATTTTGTGCATACTCTTCTATGTTGTCACAAACTGAAGCACTGCACATACAATTTTCAGTAGCAAATCTGAAATAGCAAGGATTCCAGCCAATTTCCTTTTCATTTAACCTTCATTTTCCCTCAGTTTTGCTGCACATTCAGTGCAAAAATGCATGTATTACCTAACATTCCTGTAGTGCTAAACAACAGACCCAAATGTTAGAGGAGGGAAAAATGAAAATATTTTGATGTATTATACAACCAAGATAACAACAAAAAGAGTGGGTCCAGTATTTCATTGCTCCAATAATTTCCTGTGCTTTGTGCTGGCAAATTTGTCCTTGGTGATAACAGATTTAGTGGTATGTGTTCAGATAACTGCATATCAAGGACTATAGAGTCTATGCTACTTTTTATTTGCCTTCTGGAATTCGTAAGTACATCTTCACAGCTCCATGTTATAAGCACACATTTCAGTTCCTCTCTGATACAATTTAGATTTGTTTTCTTACAGAAACACAGCGGGGACACCTCAAGCCACCTGCTCCCACGGAGGGGCTCAGGCCCCTGGGGTGGCTGCTGCTGCCTGTGGGTGTGCTGGGAGAGGCTATGAGGGCTTAAGCTTGTGACTGTAAGAAAAGCCAGGTAAGGGACATGATAACAGCTTGTAGGCACTGTCTTGGGAATAAGAAGGAGGCAGATGGGAAAATGGGACTTCTGAGCTGTGGGTCCCCAGTTCCCACAGTCCTGCCCTGCCCCATGGGCACTGACAGTGCCAGGGCCGTTCGTGGGCCCATGTTCCTGCCTTGGCCCATTGCCGTGCCCCAGGGAGGTTCTTGATGTCAGGGCCGGGGCTGCCTCAGTGCCCTCCAGAAGCCCTGCTCCTGGCTGGGGCATGGGCCAGACCCCGGCCCTGTGAAGCACTCAGTCTGGTCAGGCCTGAGGGGCACCGAGGCAGGGATGTGCCCCATGTGAGAAGCTGCTGGAGGCAGTCGACTGCAGGAAAGCCATGGCATGAGGTAAGGTTATTTATTTAAAAATCATTTTGTTGTGAAAAAGCTCAGTCATTTAGGAGGATGCCCTGCCCTGGCGTTTCCACTGCCCCTGGTGGCTGTGCGGGCTGGACCTCTCCCTCTGCTTCTTCCCTGAGAAAGCACTGCAGAAGTGTGATAGCTGAGCTCACACGAGCGTCCTGTAGTAGCAGGGGAGCAGGTGTTAAAGCGGTACTTTCAAAAAAGAGGCGAATTCTTCAGTACTCTGCTTCAGTTTTCTTCTGCTCTGCTTTCTGCTGTTCACAACGTCAGAACTATTCAACAACCACAGTTAGGAGCTCAAGGGTGTGAGGCTATTACGTGGCCAGCGTCTGAAAATTAAACTTGTTTGGGGTTGTTTGTTGTCAGTTCTGACAGCTTCTTTGGCAACAACACAGTCTGCAGGCTTTATCCATTCTGGCACTTCGTGGAACGAAGTGACTTGCGTCTGCATATTCTCCTGAACTCACTGCACTGGTTCAGCAAAATTGAAACAGCAAAATGTAAGGGCGGAGAGTACATCTACTTGTGGAGCTGCCCCACACCTGCATGTGGTGCAGTATCCCTCAGTGGTCCCACTTTTGGGAGTCTTAGGGCGTTGCTGAAGCGATGGCTCACACAGAGGCAGGTAGACCTCCTCAACTGCACAACAAAACTAATCCAAAGTGAAGCTTTTATGGTTTGAAAAGCTCATCTAAGGGCCATCACTGCAATATTGTACAGAAATGTCCCTGTGTGAGACAATGAGAGTGCAAAAATATTGCTGTTCAAATGCTGTCTGTGGGCTCAGCTTTATGCTAAAGATAAGTTGACAGGCTTATGCAAAGGGACAGCAAACTGATCACTCTGTGTTCAGTCATTGAACAATTTCAGCTGAAGGTTCTTTATATTTTTTCTCTTTACCTACTGTAAGTTCAGTGCTAACAGACATGTCTGCTTTCACATATCTTTTAAAATTGTCATGGCAAGTTCATATTTTTAAAGAGAATCAGTGGTAGTGTTGACATGGTGGAAGGACCATTTGGGTGCTCAAGGTGTTGTGTGTCAAAGGGAGCTGCTGTATACTTTGGTACACTGCACAGGCACTTTTAAAATTTTCTTCAAAACCAGGATCAGCTGCAAAGTTGGGGTCTAGTGTCTGAGGACTGTTTTGTGCTGTCTAAATGAAGATGACTTATTTTCTCTATGACACATGAAACTCACCTAATGGGAGAGATTTTTGGATCATTTCTGAGCATTTCAAAAAGGTCTCATGAAAAACAATGATAAAATTAAACATAGATGTGAAATGCTTCCAGTTGATCATGCAGAAATCAAGATCAGAATCCTGTGCTCCAGTCCACGCTCCCATGGCCATGAGAGGCTGGTCCGTGCTGCTGCAGGAGGAGGGATGTCAGTATGGTGATCCTGGTTGCGGAAAGAAAGATTATGGTTTATTTAAAAGGTGTTGTTGAATAAAAGAGTAACTTGAAGCAATTGCTGCAAGAGAAAATCATGATGTTCAATTTCAATAATATTCAAAATAGTCTAATTAAAATGTGATTATTTTTTTTTTGCTTTCTGGGATAGAAACCTGGAAGCTTGGGACTAGCAATTATAAAGATGAATAACTGCATAATAAAAACTAATCTGAGCCTTGGTAATTAGACCCGGCAGCATTTTGATTTTTAAATGAGAATTTGGTTATGAATTGATACACAAGAGAAGCGAGCAATGTATAACAGATGTAAAGAAGTAGCTTACAGTCGTCTTTGTACAAGACTGGTGTATGTATGATGTGCCTTAATACAGAACTACACTGTATTTTGCAACAGGGATCTAAATGCTTGTTTGCACTCAACTGTACTCTAAAGGCCCCTCTCACAGCACATATGGACTGGATATTCAGTGACAGGCAGAGTTAGCTCCGAAATGTTTGTAATCTAAATAAGCAGGATGCCTGGGACATGGCCACAATGACAAAGGAGATCAGAAATTGAGCCTAGTCTTGTCCCTTAGGTCATGCTGTACACTGCATGATAAAATACAGGACAGCTGGCTGTTCAAAGTGAAGTTATACCATAGGTCAGTCCAAAAATAATGCCTCCTATTTATTTCCATGGAGAATACAACAGATACAAAGAGCACAATAGCATTATTTGATAGAGCAAATTCTCAGCTACAAAACACTATTTTTCAACATAGTCACCGCTGTTAGCCTGTTGGTGCAGATGAGCTAATCAAGAAGCTCTTCATTTTGCAGAGTGACAGCTGTGCAGGGCCGTCCAGAATGCAACTTGTCTTTCATGTTGCTGTCACCACTGCTGAAATGCACCACCTACCACCTCAGTGTGCTCACATCCACTGTTCGGTCTCCAGAAATGTTCCATAAATATTCAGCAAGGGTCAATGAATGTCAGGGGGTGCCATTTTTTCCACATGGAGGAATTCGATTCCACACCTTCGCTTCATCCACACTCCCATGCCAGACACCATTGTGTCAGAGTGCCCCTCTGCTGCCATCTGTCACACGGCAACAACATGGAACAGAATATTGGTGGGAAGGCTCAACCTCTACTACCATACCACCAACATCTGCCTCTGACACTGTGGGCCGACATAACAAAATAGGAAGCATTACTGTCAGTGCAGACCTCTCATATAAATAAGATTAAATGTATAATGTGGTTGAGAATTACATTTTTAAAAATTAAGAATGTTAAGGTTTCACTCCACATATCCTCTAATATGAACTCTGTGTGTATCACCAGGTATTGGACAGGCTAGTCTTTGATGTGTTTGGCTTGTATTTTAAAAGCTTTGTTTTGGTAAAGAGCTCATTGATTGATGGGTAAACACCCCTGAGTGTATACTCGTTTAAATGACTTGCATTCAGCCCTTTCAGACACAAGAAAAAGTGAGCTTATGCCAGCTCTGTCCTATTAAAAATTATGATTAGTTTGAATTTTTATTTGATCCTTATCACTCTTATTTCCATTCCTCATTTGGAAGCGGAGTGCTAGCCTTTATTGGATCAAACAGTTTTATTCATCTTCTGTTGCTTGCAGCAGGTAACAGCTTCTGAAGAAAGGGGTCCCTCTGGTTCTGACCTACTCCTTTGCCTACATTTGGTGCCCCTCGCCTTCTTTCCTCTTGGCTGCATGCTCATATTGTTAAGTTGTTCAGACCATGTCCTCTTTGAGCTGATTCAAATTGCTATCCAGGCATAAAACTAACTCAGAAAAATAAAATGGATACGCTTCTGCTGCACGGCAAGCTGGATCAGCTAACCAAGGGGCTCAAGCCTGCTCCTGCAAGGAGGGAGCTGGAGGAAGCAGCAGTAGTTTCTCCTTCCAGCACAGAAGAGCTGGTAGATAGGTTCAGTTCCTTTTCAGGATCACAGGTCGAGTAACTTCATGGTTCTTTGACTTGGTCCACTAAGTAGCAGGATAACAAAAAAATTAAATATTCTTCTGTCGCCTATTATTCTGACAAGCAGACTCAGGGGGAAGTGGGGTTGTAATTTGTGTCTACAACAGCCAGCAGCTGGGTCAGGCTTGCACAGATATCTGTGAGTTTATTCTGCCCGATTCCCTTTCTTGCTGCCTTATTCTGCTTTTTGTTGATTCCCTGCTAGGTTAGAAAATGGAAGCCCATAAGCGAGCAGAGGGAAGGAGGTGGCTGTGAGGCATTCCTGCACGGTTACTTTAGCACCAGGCTGCAACCTGCTGCCTTAGTACCGTGAACTGTTGGGATTAAAACAATGAACTGAGCGGTGCATCTTGCTAAGTGCAGATCTTGCTTTGTGCAGCAGTATCTATTCTTGCTGTTTCACACTTTGGATCTGGTAACATACTACTAGTGGCTACTAACACAGATAGTAACGTACTAAATTAGAATCATAGAATCATTATGGTTGGAAAAGACCTCTAAGATCCTCTGGTCCAACTGTCACCTTGCTCCATTCTCTCTATCTGAGTTGGTCTAGCAATAAGTCTGCTTCGATTTTGGTTGCTTACTGTAATTCATTAGCTCGCAGCCAACAAGTCAGAGCTAATATCTCATTTCTTCCATTTAAAGCATAAAGCTTGAGCTGACTTTGATGGATAATCCAAACCGAAGTTTAAGAACAGAAAATTAAATCCTGAGGATAGTCAAAATATTTATTAAAGCAACGGATCTATTAAAATCAGAAACTTCAATAAGATAATTGGAATGCATTCATTTGCATTCATCTTAGAATCTTTTCCCCTAGCTTTAGCACTACAAGTTATTTTTTCCATGATACAGTTATTTTGGTAACGCAAGCATTTAAATCTGGATAGCTTACCCTGTTCACTTAATTCCTATCCCTTTATCCTGACATTTCTCTTTGTGATTTTGGCCATAATCAGTTAAGTATCCGGCACTCTCGCAATGTATTATCTTTCAGGTGTATGCACTGGGCTAATCCAATATGTCTGTTCATCTTTGACCACAGTAGTGACTTGCTGTAGAAATAAGATAACTGATTTGCATCCACATAATGGTACGTTGTCTTCCTTCCATTAACTAGAGGTGTAAAATCCTGTGGTAGTAGCTTTGTTGTTACTGGTAACTGGTACATGAGCAGGAGTAGAGGGTTTTCATCCTTGGATAATGTAGTTTTGAGCACTAATCAGATGATGTTGAATGAGACCAAACTGTTCAATAGATGGGTCTTAGCTTATCCTCAGATCAAAGAAATGATAAGGAAAAATTAGATCTGACAGGCCGGGGAATGATTACTAATGCTGGGGGGGTACCTGCAGCTAGCTATGTGTTTGAAAAAAGTCTCCCTGATATTTTTTAAGCCTTCTCCTACTGTTTCCAAGAGAAGAATAGCATTTGGCAGCATTCCTCTAGAAACCAGTCATTACAGCCTGGGTCCTAAGCCAAATGAAATAGATAAAAATTTCTTTTACTGCCCAAGGAGAGATAACTCCCTGAGCATGGTGTGTAGTCTTGGTGATAAAACCTGCTTCATTGCTGAGCTTTTTTGAAATGCTGCTGTCACACTGGGGTTGGGGGAAAGCTTCACAACTGTAATCACCAGTGAACAGACCTACATTGCAGTGGGGCTCTTCTGCCTTCCTGTCAGAACAGCCACACTTCCCAAAGCATAATTTAACTTTGATGTTTGTTTCATATTGTTTTCTTTCCCCTATCTTTTTAACTGTTGATTTATTTTTCTTTGTTACCCTTCTTTCATGCTCTGTGATTTTTCTTTCTGGCCTTTTATTATGTTTACACAGATTTGCTCAAAGGCTCCTAGGAATCCTGGGAAACACTGACTTCATGTAGAGAATATAAGATGTGTTATGAGGCAGGGGCAGGGCTTTGTTAAAAGGTCTTTTTCATAAAATCACTATAGGCTACTGCTAACAGCTTCTGATTCCCCTAAAGTCAAGTGTCTTGCACTGAGAGTCTGGTCTGTCATGCGGCAGTGACTTATGTGCATTTGAGAAAGCAATACTTATACACCATAATTGTAATGAAATGGCATGCTTTCCACTTCCTTTCTAAAGCAGTACAGCTGCATTTGTACAGCCAGAGTTAACCTAGACATAAAGTAACCCTCATTCAAAGAGGCACTCCATTGCTTCTTGCTGTACATACAGATATTCTTCTCCTGATCAGGGTCATAAATACACAATGCTAATAAATAAACGCTTTCTGTTCCACTGACCTGAACTGATACTGCTGTAGTTCAACCGGTTTTCTTGACAGGCTCAGAAAGCTGTGTAAATACTGGGAGTTGCACTGCTGCTGCCCGCTTGCAGGTTATTGGTTACAGAATGCCATGACCCAGGGAGTCACCAGCAGAATGTACCCAATATATACTGGGTCATATATCTATACAAATCATAGATCTACACTTAGTTGTCATAGAAAGGACAAGAGTAAGCTTATCAGAATATAGCAGGGAGGGAGTCCAACACAGACAGTGAGACCTTCCTTGGTTTATAAGTAGAACTGTTCAGATAGACAACCAAATTCCAGTTGGAATCAGAAGCAGAAAATGGAGAACATATTTAGTTTAGAGCAGGTTATTTACCATATTTTTTCCATGACTGCAGCTGTGAAGTCCTGAAATTCACATATTTTTGATCTCCAGGATAAAGGCACAAACTTTTGCATGAAAAGCTGATCCTTATCAGCTGATAAAGGTTTCAGCTTTCAACTTAATCATATCTTTAATTCAAGGAAATTCAGGTGTAGAATATCTCTGTCCAAAGGCCAATAAAGCTGTTTTGGTCCAGTGAGACATGCTGGTATATGAAGGTATTAACGTCTATTGCCTTCTCATAAGCGGACTTAGACAAAGCAGATCACTTCTGTGAAAGTGAGATTTCCAGTTTCCAGTGAGACCTAGCATTTGTCTCATGACCCAACACTAAAATAATTTTTTTCAACCTCATTTGAGGGGCAAATTATAGTTGCAGAAATAGACTGAACATGGCTGTTCCCAGAGCCAAACATTTGACTAATTGTTACCGGAGATCCCCATGTGAGAATTTCAGTCTGGGCGATTCTCTGCAGGCAGCCCCTGCAGGGTACAGGACGTTTCACAGATACTGTTAGCATGCCTCACTGCATTGATTGCCGACCTGGGAGAACCAGGGGGCAGCTGTAAGTAAGAATTTGGCAGAACAGCAGTCGCAGAGATTTTTCCAATCCAGTTGAGGACACCAAGAGCCCTTGTGATGCAAGCAGCAAACACCTTGTCTATTCAACAGATTCTCCATCTGAGTGTCACTGTATGCAAAAGACCCCAATAAATGTTTTTAATACAATCTGTGCCCGTGCAACACTTAGCGAAAAGTTCTATCATGATATGAAGTTGAACTAAGATTCTCTCAGACCTTTTCAGTTTGATTTATGCACCTCTGCAGATTTGATCTTGCACAAGGCTCCTCTCGAAACTAAAGAATGCAATAGAAGATATTTCTGTAAAATGCATGTCATTGGTTATACTGTAGGTCGCTCCAAAAGTAATGCCTCCTACTTATTTCTGTGGAAACTACAACAGCTATGAGGAGCACAATAATTGTGTTTGATTGAGCAAATAGAGCTAGAAAACATGATTTTTCAACATACGCATCACCATCAGCTGTGCATTTTCACCAGCAATGAAGAAAAGCCTACATGCCATGCTCATAAGAATCTGCATCAGTGGAGGTGGCTCACTGTCACTGTTGCCACTGCTGAAATGCACCACCACCGCCTCACTGTGCTCACATCCACTGTTTGGTCTCCAGAAATGTTCAGCAAGCATCCATGAATGTCAGTGGGTGCCATTTTTTCCACATGGAGGAATTTGATTCCACCCCTTTGCTCCATCTCCACTCCCACGTCAGACGCCATTTGGACAGAGTGCCCCTCTGCTGCCATCTGTTGCACAGCAACAAAAGGGAATGGAATGCTGGTGGGAAGGTTCAACCTGTGCTGCCATACCACCAACATCCGCCTCTGACCTTGTGGGCTCACATAACAAAATAGGAGGCATTGCTTTCGTAGCAGCCCTCATAGATGACATATTCATATAACGCATCAGCAAAAGAGCACTCAAGAGTGAATTTGTTAAATCAGATGTCCAATGTATGCCAAACATTATTGCTGATACAGTATAACAAGTTTCAGTTTTGTATGCTGCATCATCATTTGTTCAGCAATAAGCTTTCTGTTAAAGAACCATACATTGTAGCCTGTGTATTTAATACAATTTACATTATTCCTTAATAACTGAAAGTCTAAGAATTAATTCCAGATCTCCCAACTCCTATAAAGGATGGGCAATGTGTACTAGTAAGGAATGGAATTGTCTTGTGTTTGTACCCAGGTATTATGCTGAGTTCCTAAGAGTCTGTACATGTGAATGGCATTCACCTCTGATAGTTGTCTGCATGTAGTTCATGTCTTCTTAAATTTCAAGTTAGATAAGGCTCACGACTTGGCCAAACCACAAATTTCTGTATTCAAAAGTGATTAGCAACAGTAATTAACTGATCTTGCCAAAAAAACAATCTGTTCATGTCGTGGCACAAGCTGGTATGGTGTCGTAAAGACAGTCAGGACTGCACCACTGACTTTCATAGAATCATAGACTGGCTGAGGTTTGCAGAGACCTCTGGAGGCCACCTGCTCCATCCCCTGCTCAAGCAGGGAGGCTCAGAGCAGGGTGCCCAGGCCAACGTCCAGGCAGCTTTTGAAGATCTCAAAGGAGGAGACTCCACAACCTGTGCCAGAGCTCCATCACCCACACAACATAGAAGTGCTGCTGGTGATCAGAGGGAACCTCCTGTGTGCTGACTGCTTCTTGCCCTGGCACTGGGCACCTCTGAAAAGAGCCTGGCTTCATCTTCTTCGTGGTCTCCCTTCAGGAATTTATGTACATTGATGAGTTCCCGCCCTGATCCTTCTCTTCTCCAGGCTGAACAGTCCCAGCTCTCTGCCTCTCCTCACACAACAGATGCTCCAGTCTCTTGACCATCTTCATGGCCCTTTGATGGATTCTCTCCAGTGTGCCCATGTCTCTCTCTGGGAGCCTAAGACTGGACATGATGCTCAGGTGTGCCTGGTTAGAAAACTACTGGATCTTCTGGGAACAAGGTCTAGAATCATCAGGACATTCCTGCAAACTCCCAAAGAAACTCAAGGATTCCTGTTGCTGTTAGGTATGGACAAGGAATAGGGAGACACAAAGCTGTGCACCTGCAGAAGATCCAGCAGCTTCTGATGAGGTTGGCTCTGCCTTTGACCCTGTTGCTTCCTGCCTTTGCTGCAGCAGCCCCCAGTTGGTAGGGCCAAGCACCCTTTAAGCTGGCATGAGGGAAGGTGTAGTAGATCAGAGGGCAGCCAAGAGAGGTGGCAGTCTGATTTGTGCTTGGAGAACACTTCTCCCTGGTTAAAAGCAGCTCTTAACTAGTTCGCTACCTTTGGAAAGACAAAATGACGTATCAGTGTCTTTTCCTGAGGTGTCTGATGTCTTTAATTCCATTTTCTAGAAGAGGCTAATGACAGTGGAAAGTAGCTTCAGTGAAGGGCCTTAGATAAAGTTAAAGCAGGTATAGCAAGCAGATTCATAGAGAGAGTATCTTTACAGATACAGAAATATCTTGCCAATCACACTTGGCCCACTGTTTAAAAGCAGCTCAGCTACTACTGTACTAGGTGACATTAAACACATGATATTTACCCATCAAGTCTGTTTGCCAGCACTGAAGTTTTCTAGCCACAGACACTGAGTAATTTTACCACAAATTCTGCTGCTTCAGTAGCACTCAAGAGTATCAGGTGAGGCTCATGGCTTCGTTTGTCATACAAGCAATGACAGTCACAAAGACTTATTCTGAAACACATCATCCACAGTAACCAGCTCCTGTCTACTACAACAACATGTTACTAGACCCAGCAATGGGAAGGCAGCTATCAAATACAAAACCTCTTACACCTCCAACCCCCTGCTCTCACAACGTGCATTTCAAAATAACCACCTTTATCCATGCTGACATTCATGCATTTATCTACACACGGAGCTGTCTGAAGAATGATTGCCCCAATATGACTGGAAGGGCTGATGTTGCTCTCTTTAATGATGTTTCCAAAAACAGTGGCATCCATATTTCTGCATCTAATAACATATTCTGATTTTTGTTTTTCCTTAGAGTGCCAGTGAATAGCTTTTTTGTCTGTTCACAGTTTTGAAGATTTTGGCTATGGTATGTTTCTGAAACAGTTCACACACTGTATTATAAATGTACTTTAAAAACTATTGATACTACACCTTACAAGAAAACATATCAGTAATGTGATATTAATTCCTGTGCTGTCTGTGAGGATGCCATAAGGCCTTCTGTGTATACGCTCCTCACACCATTAAATCAAGTGAGTCTTCTGTTTACCGAAGTCCCATTGTAAAAGTATCCAGTAAGATATTTCTGTTGGTGAAAAAAGATGAGTAAACTCTAGCTGGTTATCTTTCCAGAAAGCAGTCTAATGGGCATTGCAGGCAAGTTTAATTAGCACAGTTGCTTAAAAATCATGTAGTAGAAGATCATTTTGTTGAAAAATTGCTATAGTTAAGGAACCTTAAATGTTACAACTCTGTAATTTTAGATTCAACGATAAATCTTGTTTAATCATCAACCACAAAGCAGGACTCCAGAATATTTTGCTTTTGAGCGCAAACTTAAGAGCTGATACACTGGGAGAGCTCAAAGACCAGTGAACCTTCTATCTGGTGGAAGTCAGTGGGAGATGCCCTGGTTAACAGCACAGTCCTTCCCTAGGCCAGCTCTCCAGCTTTGACAGTCAGCAATTTAGGGACTTAGTGTTTTCTGTTTATCAGATTGATACACGTCCTCAATACATCTGCATCAAACCATCTGCCCTCTGCAACATCGTATGCAGGGAGTCTCAAGGTTCTGGAGTATCTCCTATGGCTAACTTTAAAACTGTGATCTGAAGATTTAAACCGATATCCCCAGGTTCCTGTAGATATCCCCAAGATCCTGCAAGTTCCATCAGAAACAAGCAGTAGTTCATTATTCATTATTCGTTATTGCTTTCATCATTCACAATTTACAGATTACCCTTACCCAATATTTTCTTAGTCATTTCTTTTCCCGACTGAGATGTTCTAATGTTCTTGTCCTTTCTTTCTCCAAAGATCTTACAGTGCTTCTCTGATTATGTGTCACCACTTCTGCAGCACTTCCAGGCGTGTCTGAGATGGGCTCATCACATAAAGAAGACGTGGCTGAGATGTGGAAGCATGGTGAATAAATACAGTGATATGAGGAAGCTTCTTATTTCGTTCCTGACAGCAGGAACTTCCATTTCTGGCTGCTGAGGTTGACTTCAGAGATAATTATCCACGACGGCTCAGGTCTTGGCCCCAGTCTGTTCTCATGTCCATATAGCTAAGGTGGTATTTCCCACCTCTAATCTTTAATTTAATTCAATGTGCTACCTTTTCACCAGGTCATTTAATGTTGTGACACTTGTATGTAGCTCTCTGTGGTCAGTAACATTAGCCATCTTTGTTGCTTCAGCATTCTTCCTCTCTTCTAAATGTTGTGTGAACATGCTGAACAGTATGGTCCATGAGATATCCTGATGATAGCCTCACTCTGCTGTGGAACCTGACAATGTTTTTGTCTTATTACAGATTAGTGGTTTCTGACAATTTGGGGTTGAAAAACTGCTTTGGACAAATTGAATACATACTTGTTTTCTATGAGCTGGTATTCCCATAATTTTCGTCAGCTATATGATAATGCTTTGTGGGCTGCTCAAAATTAATAAGGAAATAGTGTTTTGCTTATAAAATCACTTCTTTCTGCAATACACTGTCTACCTGAATAAGTTTTTTGAGGGGTAAAAGCAAGGGAGCAGAAAACAGACAAATAGGGAAAATGCTCCAGGGATAAGAAAGACAAGAAGCAAATTACAATTGCTAAGTGTCTTCACACAGAGAGCACGTGACATCAGAAAGGCACAACCCATGTAAAGCCATCCCAGCTGACGCTGTGTATATAGACATGGAAGCTTTGAGTTACTTGCCTTTACAGATACTATTCTGCGAGTATTCTGAACTGCTGATATTCTGCTGTTGAGCGGACTGATGTCTCTGTTTCTCTAGATTTGCATCATTTCTCTGTTCTCCTGTTTGCTTTTAAGCGGCATCTGTCATGTCAATAGATCAATGAATTCAGAGCTCCTAAGAGAAGTGAAACAATTACACTAGATTGTATTGATCTGGTGCAGCTGCATGTTTCTGGTGGAACATAAGACCCAGTTTAAAGCAAAATCATGCAGTACTGTGGTCTGAATGTAATGGTTTTTGTTAAGACCTTTCAGATCTCAAACACCTTAGCTTTCTGGGCTACGGTGTTCAAAACAGATAACCAAGAAAATAACAAACTCACTTTTGTCATGCAAAAGGCTATGGATCAGAACTAGGGCAGATTTAGTGGTGATTGTCCTTGTATTCATGTGCAACGCTAAGCTGTTTAATATTCAGTAGTCTTTCCTGTTAAGACTTATAGCCTGGAGAATCAAAAAATCATAGCCCATACTTGTTTTTTGATATTTTTTTTTTAATTTAAAAAGGACAACTTGAATATCTGTCTAAGGATGTGGAAGAACTGATGATGTCACCATGCCTGGGAAAAAATGATTTTTTGGGTGGTTGCAGCTGCACAGTTCTGTGGCGATGTCTCTTGGTTTCTCTTGCATGCATTGTTAGCATTTACTAAATAGAATTAGGTGAGCACATCAGGGAGTTCTGCGGAGGTCATCAAGAAATGAAGTGGGTAATTCCAAAAGACACTGTCTTTTCTCTGACAGATGAGTCATGTCTGTAGTGCAGTTACCAAAACATTGTCCTGATTTTGAAATGATATGAATAGCTTTGTACTCTAAGTAGACAATTTTAACCTTAACTTGGCTTCAATAGTTTTGCTGATTTCATCTTTTTAATGTAAATTCTTGCATTTAGATACAAAATGTTTGTAAGTGAGGATCTGATTATATTGCCTCAACACTGGGAACAAGAAGATTCTCCTAATATTTCTCATTACTTCAGGTAAATAATTTCTGCCACAGATTATTTGCTAATGGATGTTTTTCTCTACACAAGATTTTGTACAAGGTTGGGTCTTCTTTTCACTTGGTACCCTGAGACAGAAATTTATTTCCTAGCTTTGCACATCCCACAGCTACCAGTTGATTTCACCAGCCACTCCTGTTAAGCTCTTCTCTGCATCTCATATTTATGACTATTAATAATGTTTAATGGATAACTTTCTCTTAGGGCTTGCTGATTGTGTTGAAAGCCTTTTTGTGTGGTCTGTAAAGTACATATTTTGGTTACATATTTTGGGTTATTTTATACTTGCAGGAAAGGCACAGATGCATGTCCATCTGCCTAACAACAGACATCCAGCTATGCTTATTTTTTTTGCTGCTTTGTTTTTTTTCTGTTATTTGCAACGCACTTGACCTCTCCTCCTGTTGAAGATACCAGTTTGTTTCTGATCTTATGTCTAAACAGAACTAGAGTAGTACACAATACAAATACACAACTTTCCTTTCTGATGAGAACTGTATAGAGCCTCCTTCCAGAAAGCCTTTCTTGAAACTTAAAATTCACAATTGCAACATTTGAGCTAGGAATCCCCCTGCAAAAGTTGTGAATATTCAATGGCTTTGACAGTCAGGTCACTTCTACTTGAAATGTGCCTGTAGCAGCCTTGTGCTGAGCATCACTGCCTGGAAGTTTGGCTGTGAGCCTTACCGTCAGTGGATAAAGACAATGAAAACTGTCAGGTTTAATTATCTGTGCAATATAACACCACTGAGGCAAATGTTCTCCTCTGGCTCCTAATCCTCCTTATCTTTGGTACATTTTAAAGCAGAAAGGCTGAGTTTCTTTCATAAATTGCCTGTGGCTTATTATCATCAGATGCCTGTCACCTGTGGTTAAGTAGCAATGTAAATTTGCTTCAAGAATAATTACTTTGAAAATGCACGCAGGTAACAAGGCTGCATTATACCTTCTGCTTCTCAAATTGACTGTACTACTTCCAGGTGTTTGCCTGTTGCCACGTTTGCTGCTTCTGTGCTACGTATACAAGCATTTATTATTATTTTTTAAATAGATCAGTAAAGGGAGCCATGTCAGCTGTAAGGAGTTAATTTTTGCTGGCAGCGCTTACATGTGTGATGTTTATTCTTGGAACATTGTGAAGATCTGATTATTTTATATTCTATAGCATTAATATTTTCACAAGTGCAGACAGTCTGATGAAAAAATGCAGTAGTGCTAACAGTTCTGTTTTGAAATAAGCTTTTCAAGGAACTGTTGCAATGGGACAATGTAATAGGAATAGGTAATCTTTCTGAAACAGTGTTATCAGTGCTGAATAATAGCTAATAAGCTATTCTGAGACAGCACAAATGTTGAAGTGACTGAGTTAAAGCCAGTGCCCATTTCTTTTGGTTAGTAGGGCAACTTGGATGGACTTGGGATTTCACAGTGAGAAGAAATGACCAGACTGTTAAAATGCTTCTAAATATTCTAAATCATTTCCACTGCAATGCGCTGAGTCCTAGCCAACACTAAGCACCCAGCCCTTGAACACAGATTTGATGAAGATTCAAAAATCGTTTGATGAGGGTTCAGAGGAATGAGCTATTCACCGATCTTGTAAGCAATCATCAGGCTTCGTCCCAAATACATCAGTGCCTGCTGTACCACATGTGTAAGGGAGCAGGAAAACTGAAAGTCCCAGAAAGTGGCACGTAGAGGGAGAAGGAAGGCAGTTTTTTTCCTGTGTTTATTCCAGATTGGAAAAGAAGATAACTTCCTATTAAAAGCTAGGCTTATATGATTTAGTTTGAATCTGACTTGTCTCTAGAGCTCCCCTGCCTCTGCATACCCTTTCAAAATATTTAGTTGTTGAAGAATCAAGAAAAGCTGATATCACACACCGTTCCCCTAAAAAAGTTTTCTGCTAGTTCAGTCCTCGGATGTAGCTGTCCCAGGCTTGATCCTATTTTGCTCTAATGGACTGCTGCCCGTGTGACCCTCCAGGAATGCTGAGAAGATAAACACAGATTTTACAATAGCTGTATCAGAAGTGTGTTAGAAAAGAGTGGCAGACAGTGAGCACTATGTCTATTAAATATTTACCAGAACAGCTTCAGGGAGTTGACATGAGATCAGGCACTGCTTTTCTTAATCACCTGTTAAATCCCTTGCGCCATTGTTGACATCCAGGAGACCAAACTGGGATCTGTTTTAAATGCTTGCATCAGATACCAGGCCAAATAGCAAACAATCTCCATGAGTTTACAACAATCTTGGTTACAGTTTGGATTGGCAACTTGACGGTTTTTAAGAGCAGAATCTTTGAGCCCCTGGAATGCATTCCCAAAAGAAAACCCCACACCAGAAACATTTCAAAGGGAACTTAAGAAGGGGCCTGACAAAGACCAAAGAGAACAACAATCCTCACCCGACTGTGCAGTGCACGAATAATTACTCCACTGGTTTGTTTCTATTTCTGTCTTCCGTAGCTTAATGACTGTGGTTCTTATGCCCCTGCAGCTGTACATTGTGCCTACAGTTTTCTTTCTTTCTTTTTTTTTCTTTTTTTTTTTTTGTGTTTGTGTGTGTGTGTTGCTCAGAGCAGGGAGGATGGATGTGGTACTTAATGGCAGGTGTAATGTTCTGGTTCTTATGGAATCAGAAGTCACTTCCACGTTTTTCTGACTCACTCAATGCCTTTGTGTCGGCTGCCTTCATAAACCCAAGGGGCAAAGTTTACTTCTTTAATCTAAAGGGAATTTCAGGTATATAATTAGCAGGTGCTGTGTTGGCCTGGTAACCACTGAAGTACTAAATTAAGAATCAGCAGAAAATTGAATTACTCAGATGTATAATGGTTACAAGGATCACTTTTCTTACCTGTCAATTGCAATCTGTTCCACTGGCAGAAATAAAGTTTGCTGGCAGAAGAATGCAACCCTTGCTGTTATCTCCTGTTAGGTGACATTGCAAGAATTTATTGAGAAGGGCATTTAGAAATAAGAGCCTGCCCCTTGTTGGTTTTTCATGTAACCCCAGTATGTGTATGCAAGACGAAAATGTATTTATTCCAGTTCTCCAGAACACTTTTATGCTTTGCTATTTTAGCCACCTGTTGACAGCTACATGCGTTGGTTATTTGCTACATAACAATTAGTCAATAGGAATATTTGGCAAAAGGATATTTAGATCAACTCCAACGTATTTATTTATAAAACTCCTTCATTGACGCCAGCATTAAGTTTGTCAGTTTTTTTGTGTATGCAGCAAAAACCATATGTGAAAAAGGTGACATCCCCACCCAGATTTTTCAGTGCTGTGTGAAGAAAGTAAATGCTGCAGGCAAAGTATGCATCTAGCATGTTGGGCTTGGCAGACATGTATCGTGCTCTTTACATCAAAGTTTGTTCCATTCTTCGATCATTTTATTGCATCGTATCAATGCTGAGGCAAACAGAGGCATCCGAAAATAGTCAGTGCAGCCTGTCACAAAGCTTGTGGGGTTCTGGTGTCGGGCTGTTTGCTGATGTGCACACAGCAGCAAAGACTGCAGGAGGTGTCAAACACAAGCCAAATGGCATCTATTTGCAACGAAGGAAGGCTTAACAAGCCTGCTCCATCACTGTGCTGGTTACACACAGCTCATCCCTCAGCTCTTTCAAAGGCTGACTGTTTCAGTTGTCTTATTCTTGGGGTTTAATGTTCATAATGATCCGTGCTATCTTCCTTCAGGAGAAGAAGAGAAGAACAGATTAAAATAAACTCAGATAAAATTAATGAATGTTGGAATCCAAACTGGATTACACTAACCCATAGTGTGAATGCTGTGATGTAATACACTGCAGCCCTGGTGTTGGTTTGCTGGGAAATGAAGGATGCACTGCCTCGGAATAGGCTCCAAGTTTAGATATATATACCTATCATTGAAAAGAGTTTCAGGTACAATTCAACTAACTACACTTTGGTAAAATGCTGTTCCATCCCTCTGTGATCAAGGTATATAACATCCTAATAACGATCTTAGTACAGATAACTCAGTGGAAGCAAACAGGTTAATGTACATACATGAGGGAAGACACTGGTAAGTTGTTCACGGTTAGTTCTATGTGCTTGCATTATCAACATTTGCAAAGTGAAAAAAAACCCTTCAATTTTAAAGGAAATTTCCACATGGATGATATTCAGTACAGGAGGTAGTATTTAGCCAAGCACCCCCACAGCCACTTCCCCTTTGACAAAGGACAGCAGAGGTTGTGAGACACCGGAAGATCTCTGCTGAGCGGCCAGCTGCCTGGGTTCCAGCCTGACAGCATGCTCTAACTGCTTTGCCATCAAAGTTGTTCCCTTAGGTCCCTGAGGTCTCACAATGCTGAAGTGTGCTTAGGAGCTTGTGCAAATTGCATGCAGTTTGTGGAAGAGAAAATGCTGTTGTTTCTAGCTGCTCAGAGACCAAGCAAAGCAGAATGTTCCTTTTGAATAATTGTCTTACACAGGGAGGGAAGTTTCTTCATAGGGCTACCATGCCTGGCGGTGAAGTTATCTTTAGAATTGAAAGAAAAGCATATGCGATCTGCAGAACACAAATCCCTTCTGAGTTTGGAATTGGAGATAGATAAACTCTTTTCTGTAATTCAAAAGCCATCTGTTATATTAAGCTACAAAAATGGGGAAGCAAAGATTGCCTGACTATGATGTGAGGAAAATCTCTCCTGGCTCAAAGGCCCTGACTGGAGGTGGATTGCAGCCTTGCAGATCTGGGTTAGCCCAAGTCCCTGCATCTCAGACGGGTGGGATCTGTTTTAGTTTAGGGCACGGGTGTCTGACCTTATGGCTTGGTTGGGCTGCATTGAGTAAAAAGGAATTGTCTTGGGCTGCACGTAAAATATATAATGTAGCTAATGCATAAGGGTTGCTCTGAAAGCAGTGCCTTCTATTTTATTATGTTGGCCCATGACATCAGAGGTGGATGTTGGTGGTATGGCAGCAGAGGCTGAACCTTCCCACCAATATTCCGTTCCATGTTGTTGCCGTGTGACAGATGGCAGCAGAGGGGCACTCTGACCAAATGGCGTCTGGCATGGGAGTGTGGATGAAGCACAGGTGTGGAATTTAATTCCTCCATGTGGAAAAAATGGCACCCACTGACATGCATCAACACTTGCTGAATGTTTCTGGAGACCAAAGAGTGGATGTGAGCACAGTGAGGTGGTTGGTGGTGCATTTCAGCATATGAAAGACAAGCCATGTTCTGGACAGCCATGCAGATTTTTATGAATGCAGCATGCAGGCTTTTGTTCATCACTGGTGAAAATGCGCAACTAATGGGGGTGACTGTGTTGAAAAACTGTGCTTTCTGTCTAGGAACTTGCTCTATCAAATAGTGTTATTGTGCACTTTTGTCTGTGTTGTAGATTCCATGAAAATAAATATGAAGTATTATTTTCAGAGCAACCTATGTAAGTACTGAGAATTGAAGTTCTATTGAAGTAGATGAAGTAATATAAATAGTAATTAGACATCATACTTTGTGCAACCCTGTATATTAGTGTAAAGAAATAAACAAAAAATTGCCTGAAGAGCTGGGAAAGTGAGACAGATGGTGGCACAAGCAGGACTGTAATAAAGCTGCAAATAATGTAATCTAATAGCACTGCTCTTGTGGTACCCTTAGTACTACGAATTGCAATCAACCTTTTTTTTTTCTTTTTTTTCCCCTTTTTCTTTTTTCTTGCCAAGTACCTATTAAGGAAAGGAAGATCTCTTGTTCTCTAGACACTTGTGTGCACACAGGAAAAATACCTTCAAATTCAATACCTTTCTCATCTTGATGGACATAGTACAAAGAGAATGCGACTCAGATCAGTTGAGCAGTGTTAAGATCAAGGCATGATTCTTAATGACAAGACATCATTTCTGTATGAGGCTGTTGTATGTTAGTGCATAAACTGAATGCCTTAAATGTATGGAACACACCCAGAAAATCTAATTTTGTTTCTTTGCTGTTTAACTGTGAAGGAATAATTTCTTCAATGCTATCCCTTGTATCAAAAAGCTACTGCATTAGAAATAGTAAGAGAATTCTAGAGTGAAGTCCATCTTACTGCTGTTGTACTACAACACTCTGCTTTAAATGTTTCCTGCTGTGTTGAAGTTTGATTCAGAAAACATTTTACAGCTCCATATTAGGAATGAATGAAAAAAATGTTACAGCACAGAGCTTTGAGTTGACTTCCCAGATACCAAAGTACTAAGAGAACAAAGCACCAATGTTTCCTTGGTTTTGAATTTTCAATGCTTATTTCACTTTGAAAATTCTTATAATATAGATTTTTTTTTTAAGCATGCGTTTCTGAAGGTTTTAAACACCCAAAATGAAACCCACAGAAAGATATCCTGTGAGGTCCCTGCGGCCTTTATGAGTTTTCTTCATTTTGGATCCATGTGACAGACGATATGTTCTTAATTTCATTATTAAATAATCACTCTTTTTCAGTATCTGGCGGCTCCATTGGACTTCTCCCAAAGGAAATCAAAGTTGTGTGATGTTCAGGAAATACTAACCTAGAATAAAGTGAACTCTAGGCAAGTGTAGCTGCAACTTACTTATGCATGACCAGTTTATGCCTTGAAAAAATGTAATCTACCTTAATCTCTAAGAAATCTTCAGCTACCACTGCACTTTATTGGAAATACTGTAACCACAGCACATCCTTAGTGATGCTGTCCAGATGCGTAGCCCTACTTGCTCAGGAGAAAAGAAGTGCAAAGTTCATGTTCTGCCAGTCTTGTGATTCAGAATTTTGTTGGGGTATTTCATGCAGATGCCTGGGAGGAGGTTGTTTTTATTTATGGATACTCGCCTTCAGTGAAAAGTGGCTTTAAACCTTAAAATAAGGAATATATGAAGTATCACACAAGCCCTACACCAAGTAAAAAGAAAGAAACTTTCAGTTTGCGGGAAACCAATCTCTTTAAAAGCAGCTGGAGGGGTAATAAATAAAAATGAGTTGCAATCAAACCCCTTGATATCCATTTTCTCTATAATGAAGCTTGATGTGTTTTTCTCAACTGTAATAGGGTAAAACTATAATTAATGCTCAACCAGCATATGAATTCAATGCTACTTGTAATTACATCACCTTGGTAATGAAGCAGGATATTGCACATCGATGATTTGGGATTTTAACTAGATTTTTCTATTGGATTTACTCCTTTTCAAAAAATGTGCCAGGGAAAGCTCTGGCTGCCTCTGGCATAACGTACACTTGAGGGCCAGGTTCATGCCCAGCTCCAATTTTGCTTCAGTGTGTGGGTTGGAAGAGTCATTTGGTCTCTGTCACTTGCGTTCCTATAAAGCAAAATGAGGAAACTCTGCTGGAGGGTCAAGAAAGAAATCGAGAATTCTTTCTTCAGTTTGGTGGTGCCTAGTCAGCTCATGCCTTGCAACTGGGACCTGTTTGCAAAGAAGTAACAACACTGGTTCATCAAGGTGCCTAACGAAGCCGATACAGGCCCAGAGAGATTTAGAAAACAACAGATTTGGCACTTCTGTAACTTAAAACTCTAATGATCTCTGCATCATTTTGCAAATCTGGTCTCAAAACTGTGTTTTAGCAAACCTATAAAGCATTCGTGCAAACTAACAGGGAAAGTTAGAAAATGAGTGCTCATCCCTCTAGCGAATGGTGTTTCTGTGGTTATGGCTGACAAACAGCAGCCTGTTATAGCAGTCATGGTGCAAGCATCAAAGGAACAGCAACTCCACTTGAATGGGTATTTCTTTCTTGATAAGAAAATTTACACTTTAAGTCACTTTATAAAAAGGAAAAAATGATTGCTGTGCTGAGTGGTTGCAGATTTCTGAGCTCAGATGAGATTTCTGGAAACAGAGACACATAAGGGCCTTCCAACTGGTGGACTGAATCTCTCTCCTACAATTCTTTCCTGAAATTGCCAGGGTGTTTGTTGCCTGAGGTGAGACTGGGGCATGAAATGTATGATATGGAGCAATATGCAGACAGCTGTGGATGGCATTGCCTTGGAGATCGGAAGTTGCTACCCGTAACGATACACAAGCACCTAGGCAGCTTCTGTTATTTCTATCTTGAAAGGCAGAGTGGTGGTGGTTTGTTTTTTTTTTTCCTAGAAAACTAAATCCTCTAGATTTGTCCCCCCCTCTAGTGTTTTTTGACAATTGTCACCTATAGCAACTTCTTGTATTTTCAACTCACAACTAGTAATGAGCATTTTTGCCACTGAAAGGCAAATAAAATTGAATAGTGATGTTTGACTTCAGAAGTATTTGAGACATTCATCTTCTAAAACAGCCTGTGAAGGTGTAGACTGAAGAAGACACACAAATAATGTCATGATTTTCCTCAGAGTTAGCCTGTAGAATAAATGCAAAATTCAATTTTTTAAAAATTATATCCCTACCTATATTTTCCAGTAAAAATAGCTGTGGAAAAACTATCTTGATATCCCAGACAATGTATATCTGAAAGGACTGTGTTTCTGATAGAAACAAAAATGTGATGGGAAACGCTAAGGAGCAAAATAAAGAGAAGGGTTTTTTGTTGTTTTTATTTTTGGTTTTTTATGCTAAGCCAGCAAAAGTAAAAATGAAGGTCATGTCAGTGAAATAGAAGTTGTCCATAGCACATGCTTGGACAAACGAATCTTAGGGTGACTTTGGCTGAAGTCTGTTAAAGAAGAATAGGGAAGAAATATTGGTTTGCATTAATGGCATTCATTTAAATTCTATAATACAAAGTAGCTACTGATACTCGTTTCCAACACAAACATTTTAAGTCCACATCTCACTTATTAGAGTTACAACACTGTGTCATCTTGAGAATATACTTTAACGGGAAGTGAAAAAATGGGACAGGACTGAAACAGCAACCTCACGGGATGTGAATGGCAAACCTCCAGAAGGCTGCAAGAGAAATGGAAAGGGGAGAGAATTTCTGCATAGAATACAGGATCTGGTGATGCTGGTGATGCTGGTGAGATGATTGCTGGTGTTTCTTGGAAACCTGAGAGTCCTTGCATCTTTGTCCTATCCCTCACTACTCCACTTTATTTTCGTTCCTTAAAAGTGTTCAGATTACCGTAGTCTCTTCACATGCAGTTCTGTTTCCTAGATAAAAACTTACGGTTTGAAAAACTTCCCCTGCAATAGAGGCTTCCTTCCTATTCTATCCCCATGGTCATTTTGGAGAAACATTCATCATACAAGCTCTGTGATTTAGGAGTTCTATCTTCAGACTTTCTGGAAAATCTTTTTATGATGCAGGTGACAGAAAATGAGAGTCTTCAGGCTATATTCTGATGCTGCTGTCCCTTATAGAGGAATTTAATTATGAAATGACTTTACCAAAACAGAATTGAGAGTAAGTCTTATTACTCTTACGCAGGAAATATAATCCTGGCTAATATGCTTAATCTATAGTTAATATTAATTTTGCAAACTGACAAGAGGAAATATAATTTGATACTAACCAATAAAGATTTTAAACAAGATAAATGATTATAATTATGTGAAAACCTACTTAAACATTTCCTGAGCACATCTCAATTTGTATCACACAAATGCAGAAAAATCCCCGAGTCACTGAAATGAGTGAAGATACAACATTTCATGGGTGATAAAATGTTACCCAGAGCTACATGTTCTGGACAAGAATTTTATTTGCTAAAGTTTTCTCTTTACTTGAGCTGACTTTGGGTCAGCCTCTGATCTGTCCTCAGAGCTGAGTTTACACACCAGAAGCATTTGTCCAAGACTGATTCTCATTTATTGCCACTTTGTGTGGTACCACAAGCTATGTTGTTGTGCTGTTGGAAATAATGTATTTCTCCATAATTGTAATATTTTTTCTTAATGTATTGTTTAATGGTTTCACAAAACTTCTTTTTTACCAATGGCTGTTGTTTTTATGGTAACAAAATATTTGTTCCACAAATAAGATAGAACAGATTTTAAATGTAAATTTACAGAGGGATATTGAATTTACTACAATGCAATTTATTAATCAGCACTTAATGAAATTGCAACATGAGGGAAAAAAATTCCCATATTAGCTGTAAGTTGCTTAGCTATAGCAGTAATTTTTGCATTTCCACTCACAGAATCTATGGACATTTTCTGCAGTAGAAGGCGAAGGCAAACAGCATATTGTTCTATCACAGTTTTCTCATATAACGGTAAGTAAAAAATGGTGTTTAAAATCTCCGTTTTCCTTTGAAAAGAAAAACAGCTTGACAAGAAGAGAAAATGTGATAGGAGTTAGCTGTTACCTGGTTGTGGTTCTACAGTATATTCACATTAGCAGGCCACTTTTAGCTCTCTTGAGGTGAGTGGGCTTTGTCTGGGTGTGAGCACTGGTGCAATAGAGGGCCGGAGGATGAGGCTGTGCAAAGCTCCTGTCAAGGAAAGAGCTCCTAATGCCTTCATCTGAAGCTGTGGGACATCATTCTCAGATCTTCAAAGATGATCCTGACCGGAGAATTGGGTTTCTTATGTTTTTGCTTCCCTTTCTTTCTGAGGCTAGGGGGGCCCTCTGAGCAAAGTAGAATTTATTTTGTCTTTGTGAGACTTTCTTCTCTATCTGTGCTCCACTTTGGTGCTATTGCCAAGGAGGAGAATGCACAAAGGGATGCTCTCCCAGGTAGCAATTGTGCGCACGCACTGCTCAGAAATCAGCCAAACCACCAGTGTGCTGTTTGACACTGTCTGAGCTGAATCAAGGACACGGAGAGGGTGCAGTGCAGTGTTAACTCAACCTATGGCAAATAATTTTATGCATTTTGATACGTTAACTAAACACAGTCCTGTGAACAGTGAAAAATGTGCAGCCTTGCTTTCCATTTTGATAAAAGAATTTGAGAATGGGTTTCAAGATTGCTGAAAAAATCATCAATTTTTTGGTACGTTTGTGACTCTATTTTCAGTAAACATAAATACTTTATCTGCTACTTTTCAAATGGAACGTATAGAGTTGCAATCAGACATTCAACTCAAAGAAAAATTTGCTCATGTCTCTCTACTACACTTCTGTAAGATCTCTCTTACCAGAGAAATATCTCTCTCCCTTCACAATCACACCTTATTCAGGTCATTGCTTTTTGGCAGTACGTACATTTGTGGACAACTATTTTCAAGGATGAAATACAGGAAGAGTAAAATTTCATCAAAATCTCTGATGAACATCTTGAGAAGTCACTAAGAATTGCAACCACTTCCATCAAACCAGATTGATATACGTGTTTCACAAAATCAAGGTCAAATATCCCACTAGCTTTATGTTTTTGTTGCTCTTTCTTTTATGTTTTAATGAAAACTATATTAAAAAGAAAGTTTTGTTATTTATATACATTAACCATATTACAT
Source organism: Penelope pileata (assembly GCA_013396635.1). Classification (NCBI taxonomy): domain Eukaryota; kingdom Metazoa; phylum Chordata; class Aves; order Galliformes; family Cracidae; genus Penelope; species Penelope pileata. The sequence goes on from WBMW01005170.1 coordinate 90,736, forward strand.
ATTTTATATGCGGCCCAAGATAATTCCTCTTCACTCAGTGCGGTCCAGAAAAGCCAAAGGTTGGACACCCATGTGTTGCAGAATTTGAGGTTAATGCCAAACCTTTAGATGTCACTAGGTAGCTTTCTATTGCTTGTGATCTTAAGACTTTGGCTGGGTTCAGGCACCTTCTAGGCAAATTAATGCCATATGGGAATTGCCCATGTTTTGGCTTCTTTGTGTCCGTCTGAATGAGGACCTCAGGAATAAGAAAGAAAACTGTAGTAAACATGGACCTCTGAGTTCAGAGATTTCTCTTGCAGTGACTTATTAATATTTCTTTCTAGAGCAGCAGTGAGTGATAGTCACTGTATTTTAAAAATCCCACCACTGTCAAGTTTGTACTCAATTCTGTAGCCTCTCTTGATCAATACAAAGTGAAATGATGCCTGGGACTACTTTTTTTGTTTGCTTTTGTTTAGTTCTGTTCAATTTTTGCCGTGTAGTTGCTGTAAAGCAATGAGACTGAGGTAGGAAAGGAATAGCCATCCTCTTATATGTTCAGTGTTGCAACAGACATTAAACTTATAATTAGTCTGGTGTAAAGATAACATTTTCAACAATGATATCCAGCAGCCCACATACAAGTAATGAAAACTCAATAAGTGAAGCTGTGGTTCTAACCAAAACTTCATGATGTTCTCCTTCATCTGGAGCCTCACTGTGTTTTGACAAGCAAATACTTGTCTGGCAAATACTTTTGTTGCAGTGCTCTGCATAGCACCATCAGGCCCCAGGGATTTCCTGTGCTGCCTGTTTTCTGGATCTGAAAGCACAGCTCTAAAAGGTCTTCAATGTACAACAGTTTCCTAGCAAGAAGAGACTTGGGACCTGTCTCTGTCTTCAAAAAAGCATGAGCATCCTCTGGCTATTTGAAAAAGTTTTAAAACATGTCAGAGATAGGGAGCTCAGCTGTGGTCTATGTGGGCTGCTCATTCTGTACCACTAGACATGGAAATCCCCTGTCCTGATGAGGAGCTGCTTTCCCCTTGCAGTAGAAGGGGGTAAGAAGTGTCTGCCCACAGACAGAAATTGTCAGAAGCCAAATTGAAGGGGAGGCACTGGGGGAGGGAAGTATCATGCCAGTGGAAATCTATTGCGCAGAAAACTTTAGAATTAAATTTTTTAGTGTTTCATCTCAAATAAACGAACAAAAAATCTAACATAATTTGAAATGGAAAAACAGGAATCTTTCCACTCAAAAATGGCAACACGTTGCAATCTCCTGATGTTTAAAGCAGAAGATACCACAGAAAATGCATGAAACCCAGTACTTCCTGTGAGCTGCTATTCCAGTAATCAACACATTCAGCAAAAATATTTATACTGTTCCAACTTGGAGCCCAATTCTGATCAGCTGTAGTCTGAGAAGGCTGCCTTCAAGACAACTGAAGAGTTTGCAATGCTCTCCTGTTCCCTTTGGTTCCAAAAGCTGGTGCAGTAAACCTCCTGCAAACATGAGAGTAGATTTTGGGTAAATGCTGTCCTGTGTCCTGGATCAATGATGCTGATATATGCATATATTTACAAAACAACTAATGCACAAAGCAATTGCTCACCACCCACTGACCAACGCTCAGGCAGCCCCTGAGCAGCAGCTGCCCCCTCGGCCAGCACCCCACAGTTTTTAGATTTTTTTTCACGTGATATCACAGGGTATGGAATATCCCTTTGCCCAGTCAATGTCAGATGTTCTGGTTCTGTCCCCTCTCAGCTTCTTGTGCCATTCCAGCTCCCTTGCTGGCAGGGCAGTACCAAAAGCTGAGAATCTGAAATGTCGTTGATTCTGAGAGGCACTGCTCAGCAACAGCTAAGACATCAGTGTGCTACCAAGATTGTTTTTCTCCTAAAGCCAAAACATAGTATGATACCAGACACAATGAAGGAAAAAAGCTCTGTCCCAGCTGAAACCAGGACACCCTGTTAGCATGGAGGACCCATTTGCTCTTTCGGTAATGTGATTCTCAGTCTCTGGGAATCATCAGAGGGATTTATCTGTCTAATAAATGTGTCCACTCTATCTATACTCTTAATGTTTCCTGATTAAAATAAAGCTGTTTATCTCTTAGCTTCAGTGATTGTAGGTAAACAGGGATTACTCATCCAGAGACCTCCCTGCTGCCGGTTTGCTCTGTGCTCAGCCCGTCTTTGTGAACCACGGCAGCATGGGACATGCATCTGCCTAACTATGTGCAACTTGTTCAGAAGTTACAGGACAGTCTGTTCTACTGTGTGTTCATGTATAGGAATGTAATCTATATTAATCACTATGTAATACAAAGCCAGAACTTGTAAGGGGATGAAGGAACAAGATTTGACCATTCCAGCACGAACAATTTCTTTTTACTCTCCTTCCTCCAAAGGGTAGTAGGAAGACTTAACAGCTGCATTTTCATTTGTAAAGATTTGTAAATGTTTGGTGATTAAGTATATGTGCTGGCAAAATAATGATTCCTTTGGAAAACAGGCATCAACTGTGAGAAGACAGAAATTATCCTGCAAAACCATAAAATGCTGAATCGTCACCAAGTGCCTTCTTGCGGGAGAGGTGCAACCTGTGGAGGCTGTGCAGGGAGGCGCAGGGATGTACAACTTGACACTGAGCAGGATCGTGTTACCTTTTACACGTGATTTTCAGGTTATATGCGTATGAAAATATAAATATTTTTGCTGAGCAAGCCTCAGACAAATGAAATGAAGAAAACTGCTTTCAGGGCTATTAAACGAGACATAGACACTTTATAGAAGTTATATATGGGAAAGTATCCATCCTCCCTGCTTGTATTCTTCCCTTAACATCTGTGGCTGTTCCATGACAAAGGGAAGATAGAAGGGGTGGCCTGACCCAGTACTGGCTGCCTCCAGCCATGTGCCAGTCATGTTTCATTTTCATTCTCTTTTCTTACTTTTATCCTACCAATCACATTTTCCAGTTTCCAGTTTTTTTCTCTGCTGTGTTGGGAAACTTCAGGTTTTCCCCCTGTATTAAGGACCCAGGATGTTGTTTGGTAACTTGCATTGCCCCTGGGTGGGGAAGGAGGGTACGAAAAGCCTGTTTGTCTGCACGCACAGGGATGACCTGAGCCTGTCCTCTCCTACTGTTTGTTAATCAATTTTACATGCTACAGTGCTGAGATTTGTCACCATAAAAACCTGTTATGTTGGCTACTTTATATTTCTTTCAGAAGAAGCAGTGCTGTTCTTTTGATTTTAAGTGAGTTTTTAAATGCAGCACAGCCAGGGCTGTCCAAGACTAATGAATTCCAGTTAATTACATTGCAGATGTACACTCCCAAGACTAGATTTAGATTGGTTAGCAACATAAAGTTGTATAATGGCTAAAACTTAAACTGCTGCGGTTTGAAACAGATATAAATACGAGATAAGATTGCCATTAATGCAGCATGTGATTACGTGTTCAACTGACTGAAGTTGCATAGCTTCTTTATCAGGATCATCCTCATTATGCAGATTGAAAACACCGAGGACGGTTTAAATTCATCATTCTTTTTTTCAATTCTAACCTTAATCCCTTTTGACAAAGCCGCTATTCTCCTTTGCATTAAAAAGACAGGAAAAAAAAGGAAAATCCAAGCAGACCATTGGCATTTGAGGGCAGTAGCAGTGGGCAGGGTGGTGACATGTCCCAGCAGCTCGAAGGGTGTGGACCTGGTGGGACTCGCTCCAGGGCTCCTGGCACAGGAGGAGTTTGACCAGCTCTCCACGTGCTCATACAAATAGCTATTTTTTAAGGCTGTGTTGTGGAATAGGACGGCTTCATTAGCAGTTACTCTAATAAAATTTTGAGCGCTACATTGTTTTCTCCCACTCTTTTTTTATTCTTTCTTGTCCTCTTTCCTTTGCACATGCAAGCTCCTGGTCTGACCCTACGTTGAGCTCCAGCAGAATAGGCTGGGATGATGCAGTAGGGCAAATCCAAACCAGGGCTTCATGGCAGTGCGGGGAGCCCTTTGGCTGCAAAGAAAGAGAAAGAGCAGAGCTCTGCATCCCTGTGTTCTCAGTTCTGAGGATGGGCTTTCCTTCACCTAAGGCTGAGGGAAGGCACAAAAGGGTACCTCATCCAAATTAAATTCTTCTTCCTTTGCAAACTTCTTATTACAGGTGTTGACAACCTGCTCAGGTGCTGCATATCCTGAGGAAAAGTGCATGCAAAAAGTTATGAATGTCAGCCTAAAAAATTCATAGACTCTATACAAAATCCTTGTTTAATAAATTATCACTAAAGAATTAACTTGCTTTCTAAATGAGAAAATATGGCTCTGACACTTCCCAGACTGTGGTTGTGGCTCAGGCGGACAGATCATCCTGAGCTGGTAAAAGCTTTACTATTGAGGCTGGAAAGCTATACATGTGTTTGATTTGCTTTTTTGTTTTTCCTACTGAAAAATGTAAGGATGTTCTTTGGACAACCTACTTTGGAGGTAATTATACCAGGGATAAAAACTGACTCAACATGTACAACCCCATGTTACCTTCTGAGGTAAGGGACTGTGCAAGAGAGCATGCAGAGGGTTTTTAAAACGTGGAGGGAGTTTCATGTGTGAATGCTAGGAATCCTCACAAACTGTTTTTGCTCTGACATTGCATACCTAATGGCAAGGTATTTTAGCACTTGTCTAACCTTGCACACGATGCTGAATGCATGTACCCAATGGAAGTCTTCCTAAGTGAAAGTCTGTATTATTATAGCCGTTCTAAAGGGCTAGGAAAAAAACTGGTAAAAGCTAGTCAGCGCTCAACAACAAAAAATCTGATTTGTTGGCACATTTGTTGTACAAATGTGCACAACAATAAAATCCATCTACAGGCAAGACCCTGCACAGTTTTCAGCAGTTTTTGAAGTATTCCATTGGAACAGCTGTGCTAGTCTGAGAAAAAGCTTTTACTGTACGTGATCCTATCTTCAAAAATAGCTATAAGTGGATTTGCAGGACTTATGTTTTCTACTTATTTACCTCTGTTTTTTGAAGAGCTTTAATTTTTAAATTTTGGCACCAATTCAATACTTAGAAGGAGATGATATTTTAAAAGCCTATTTGTAATAAGTCAAAACGGAGACTGTGTGTGGAAACTTAGACTGTTTTGATTAACATCATGGAGAATTTCAATTTATGACCAAACTGAGAGCATCACTCTCCTGTCATAACAAATCATTAGATGTCTAGAGCACTCAAATGAGAAATTAAGGATCCCTGGCGAAATCCCTGATCTAAATCACGCATTTGGAAGGGATTGAGGTATGTATGAGTATGCTATAACCTAACTGTTTGCTCTTCTGGCTTTCTTCCTTTCGTTCTTCAGTGCTGGAATGTCTCTGTTTCAGCTTGTAATTAAATAACACTCTTACGTAAATCTCAGTTTCATGAGATGAGAAAGCCACTTACTGCTCAGCTCTGGTTGGAAGGCAAGGCACAAACATTTATCTCTGGGCTTGATAGAAAAGTGTTCATGCTTCCTGAATTTATTCAGCCAACTTCCTTCATTCAAAGCTACTGCGTTCAGTGTTTCTGGAACTCCTTGCATTTGAAGCAGAAGATACTTGAATTGGGAAAAAAAATCTGAATTAAAAGATACAGTTCTGTCAGACAGAAACATCTGCAATCCTAATGCCATCTTTTGAGCTTACTGCAAAAGAAAGACTGCAAAAGTAAGTTCAGTAAATGTTTTTCCAAGGCATCTTTCATTCCCAGTCTCCATTTTCATTCTGTGGTATAAATCAGCAATCTAGAGAAACTGTGTAGGACCCCAAGATTTGAGACAGTTTTCTTTATTCTGTGAGATTGTCTTGAGCTCTGAGCTGTGCAAAGAGCAACCTTTAAAAGAAAACACTAGGAAAACCTTTGTCTAACCATGCTAGTGCCATCTAATCATCTCTCTTTTAGAAACAATGTTCTCTGTCTGGTCCTGCAATACAGTAGATCCACGGTACTCCATTAAACAGTAGAAAATGACTTTAAAACGGAAGAAAACAAGTACATTCCACTGCTGAGGGAGAGCTTCTGGAGCTTGCTGGTGTTTCAGGAAATGGATATATCTGTGGTATCAAAAAGGAATTAAACAAATTCCTGGCTAAAAGTCTCATAAATGTTTCTAAATGGCTGAGGCATGGATGTGCCTTCTAACACCCCTCATATGACCCCTCTGGATACAGGGAAGTACAAAAGGACTGCAGAAAATGGCCATGCTCTCTTGGTTTGTGTAAAGAGCTTCTTCCTAAATGGCACCAGCACTGCTGCTAGTCGGAGGCAGCAGGGCATCTGCTCGTCCTAATGAAGCAGAGATCTGCTCCACAATGAAAATGTTTGATTTATTATTCCCTCTCATAAAGAATACACGCATCTGATCAGAAAGAGTAGCATCCATGAATAAACGAAAAATCATGTTTGATGATTGGCAGCAGTTCTTATTGACCACAGGAAGAATGAGAGCTAAGGGAATTAGTGTCTGGGTCCCAGGCTGAATGTAATGAATTCCCCACCACAAGCTTGTGTATATTGACCAGTGCATTTAAGGCTGGTCAGCTCTGCTCCTGACTCATCTTTTTGATGAAAAAATAGTACTCACACAGTTGTTCTGCTTGTGTTATTTGTAGCATGAGTAACTTGAGAGTCTCTCTCTTCTTTATGCTCTTCAGCATGCTTAAACTTTGCTTGGAGACAGGTGCCTGGATGAGTTGGACCACAATCTTATCCAGCCTGACAGTTTGAGTGTTTCTATCAGTATAGCAGAGAGCCTACTTACTATTCATTTATCTGCTATATGAGAAAACCCAAATGACATATGGAAATGTACTGGGCAGAAAATCTGATAAAATTCAACATACTCTCCTAAATCAACTTTTACTGTGTAGTAATCCTTGCAGAATATTAAAACAACTTCTGACGCTTTTTGCTTCTGATTTTTCTCTTGCATTTCCTATTAATTTTAAGCATTTATTTTAAATGTTTTTTTTCTTCTCATTTATGCTTCTCTTCAAAGCTGTGTTGTTGTTAACTCCCCAGATCCTTTATTTCAAACCTGTCTTTACCAAATCTGCTCAGCTAACTGAGGGATCATAGCTCTGAACCATGAGATATTTAGGACGTTTGGACCCACAGACAGCAGTACTTTGCTTTTGGTAATGTCAGTTAAAGAGAGTGTATCATACTGCTGGCAAACGTATTTCGATTTATTCTTAGGGTTAAGAGAAGCTCAGAAGATTAGAAGAAATGCGATTCATAGCTCATGAAGCACACGAGGAGGGCAGATAAGAGATACAGCTGCATTGCAGGGTGGGCAAAATACTGAAGATTACTCAAGTACAGCATGGGGCACTGTGATCTGCTCAGAACAGAATCATTGTAGCCACTGCAGGAAAAATGCATGGCAAATATGTTAGCTGATATTGAAGCCTAAAAGCTGATATAGTAGCACCTGAGTTGTCAAGATTATTTAAAAAAAAAAAAAAATTGAAAAACACAAAACAATAGGACATACCATCAGTTTTTTTTCACAGAATCACAGAATTGCAGAGGTTGGAAGAGACCACTAGAGATCATTGAGTCCAACCCCTCTGCCAAAGCAGGTTCCCTACAGCAGGTTGCACAGGTAGGCGTCCAGATGGGTCTTGAGTATGGCCAGGGAAGGAGACTCCGCAACCTCCCTGGGCAGCCTGTTCCAGTGCTCCATCACCCGTACCATGAAAAGGTTCTTACACATGTTTGTGTGGAACTTTCTGTGTTCTAGTTTTTGGCCATTGCCCCTTGTCCTATCACTGCACACCACAGAGAAGAACCTAGCCCCATTCCTTTGCCCCCCACACTTTAGATATTTATAAACGTTGATAAGATCCCCTCTCAGTCTTCTCCAGGCCGAACAGACCCAGCTCTCTCAGCCTCTCCTCATAAAGGAGATGCTCCAGGCCCTTTATCATCTTTGTTGTCCTCTGGTGGACTTTTTCTAGGAGGTCCCTGTCTGTTTTGTACCAGGGAGCCCAGAACTGGACACAGTACTCCAGCTGAGGCCTGATCATGGCAGAGTAGAGGGGGAGGATCACCTCCCTCGACCTGCTGGTCACATTGTTCTTAATGCACCCCAGGATCCCATTGGCCTTCTTGGCCATCAGGGCACACTACCAGGGCACACTTCCACACTTCTAGGTATACTTCCTCCTGTTTATGGTTACCAGTTCTCTCCTCAAACAATTCTTATTTTCTTAGTTGACATTTCACACTGATTTATTTTCTCTCAGCCAGCCATGCTGTTTATCCCTTTTTATCCATGTATGCTTATTTTCCATCTCTAGGCTATATGACCTGAAAAAGGTGAGTAATGATAAGAATGAAAAAGCTTGTTTTTGTCTGTATTGAAAATCTAATCTTTTGCAGAATTATGGAAATAGTTTCTTATTGACAGTGAATGGCTTCTTCTGGCACTGACAGTCAGCCTGGCCTCCCTCACCTGTTTCTCTGGATTTTATCCATCCACAGCTCCTATTATGACTTGATAGTCTTGATCTTGTAAAGATTTTCTTTCTATTTAAAGGCTGGGGGATGCTGAGCCCAGCACCATTGCTGCTGAGGGGTTATCCCACACTGAGGAGGTGAGCATCCTGAAGATTCAGCATTAGCTAGAAGGTGAACCCTTCTGGAACTATTCCTTTCCCTTGGTTTGGTGACATTATTTGTGCCCTATCTCATGTGGCTTGTAGCTGCACACCAATTTTGATATGAAACTTGTTCGGTTGGGCAGGTTGGCCGCACCTTATTTAAATCCTAAGCAAAATAGCAGTCCAAGAAGTCCTTGGGGTATGTTTTGCCAGCAGCTAAAAAGCACAAGTTTTGTTAACACATTCTCAAAAATATTGTATGGATTTTTTTTTTTATTCACTTAAAGACTTGTGGCAGTAGACTTTTCTTCATCATCTGCCTTTGATGTGTGGACAGTTGATATACAGCTAGTCACTACAGGAATTATCATTATTTCTAGTAAAGGAAAGCAAATGCCAAAGGCAGTATATCTTTATGATTGCATTAATATTCATGTTACCAGCTTATACTGCTGTAGCCTTTTCTGTAAAAGTCATCATTGGAAATAAAATTGTTTGAACCAATAAAAATAATTTCATAAAATCCAAGGACTGGAAATTGGATTGCATAATGGTTTTACATAATCTCAGTTTTCCACTTACAGAAACACCAAAGAAATAAAGATTTTTCAGCAACTTGTTTGCACTGTTTAGATGCAAACAGAATTTTCATTAAAAAATAATTTTTTGCTGGAAAAGAGAGATCATTGAAAATTTTTCATCCTAATAATAGTGTTTTCTTATCTTAAAGAAATAAATAGATACTGTTTTCTTCTGTTTAATTCATCTTCAAGTGACATACAAGGTTGAAAAGTGGCTGATGCAGGAAAGAGATGATGAGCTTCTCTCTTTTCCATGACATCATCTCTGGCAGTTGGCTGTGGGAGGAAGATGCCTCTTCATTGTCTGTCTTCCTTTACTTGTTAGCTACCATTCATAAATAAGAAATGAAGAACAGCTTTTACTGCAACTGTTTTTGATGTAGGTTATAGGAAATTTCTGAAAGTATATATTTTTATCTCTTTTCATGGCTCTATGCTAATGGCAGTCACAGTCAAAACCTCCAAAGCAAAACTAGGAGACGAGACAAGTACTTAGGCCATATGTTTGTTAGTTTTTCCTTCACTTAGATGGCAAACGAGTCCATAAATCATTAACTATCCCCGCAGACTCTTGTTTGTAACGACAAATAAGAGTTTCTCTGCCAGTGTATCCTACTTTTGAAACAACTTTCCTCCTGTTTTGTTTTTTTCTCTGAGCCACAAAAATGCAACTTTATGTGCTTGGAATCAGGTTTTCTAAAGCAGATACTGTACTTCAGTACTGATTCTTCACCAAAAATCAGGATGAATTGGAAATGCATTGCTTATCTAGTACTTTGCATACTCTAATTACTACCATGTTTGAATTGTGTTAATATAAGCTTTATCATTCAAGGATCTCTCAAAAAAAAAATGGCGAAGAATTGAAAAGGTACTTTCCTATAGAGGAACACTGACAATGCAGGAAATGAAAAGTCTCACCTCGAAGTCGTGGATGCATCATCTCAGAATGTACCTATTTAAATACAAATGCTTTTACATCACTGAATGCTTACAGAAGACTGTTGCATTTCATCTTTTCCCCTCCTTTGAAGTTTAAAGCAACATACTCTCCATCTGATGTACAACCTGAATAAATTTAGCTGAGAGAGCCATCTTATTGCTTGTTTTTTAGTGACTTCATGCAGATAGTTATTTTAGGATAGAGCAGCTCTCCTAAACCTCTCCCAAAGCTATGAGTGAGCTATAGACTTCTTGTCTGTCTAGTTATGTTATGTCAATGATGATGTGCTTATCACAAAACGGCAAGTAATTTTACAGCCCTTGTCAGAGTTGTGCATAAAATGAAAGCACTGTAGAAGTGTTCGTCCTGTCAAACAAACAAAGCGACCCAAAAGTTTTTATTGTATTTTGAAGTAGTTCACTTTGCTTTTTCCACCCCATCATAAAGTTATGCTGTTTGACTCTCAGAAGGCAAATAAATGGAATGGCAGCTGGAAAGGACAGGAAAATTTGCATAGCAGTGCTAATGTAATGGACAGGAGCCATGAAGCTATTTCAATGCCTACTTGTAATCTAAGCTAGCCAGCCCTATGTGAGCATATGAGACTGTGTTCTCCACCAATACCATCTTTAAAGAAATGGAAATGACTGCAGACTTAAATACATCTCCTTTTTATGTCACTTCATTGATGGAGTGAAGAATCCGTCAGAAATCTCTGCACAAGGGTAACTAACGATTTTATTGAGTTTATACATTTTTTTGTTTGCTATAGAGGGAAAAGTTCTCTACTGAAGTAAAGCCACAATCTATTAAATCATGTTACCAGGTAAAGAAATTTCTTGCTTCAACAAGGAATGACAACAGTAGATTTTACATGCTAAAATTTTGATCTTGTCACTTGGCGTAATGTTGCACATCCTATCTTGTCCTTCCACTGCAGAGACAGGGGACTATGTACCAAAACCACTGTGTGCCTGGAGCATCTCCGTTGAAACTGTAGGCTGTGCTGTAAAATGATAGCAATACTCCATATGTGAGAAAAAGATTGCGTTCAACTAATGTCGTGGGACAACAGTGAACAATGAAAGAAAGATGATCTTGTAAATCAGTGTACAATGCAGAGCTGAAGAAAGTCCATGATGTTCTGGGTTCTTTATTTGAGAAATGTTTAAAACAAAGATAAAAATTAAGGAATGTGATAAGTTGTTTCAATGATGGAAATGGATTTTTTGTCTCAAGATTACAAACAAATTATGAAACTCTCAAATGCATCTAATAAAAACATAGGATATAGATTAAGAGAATAGGAAAATTCCTTGGTAAAGACAAGCACACAGTCACAGAATTTTCTCCCTAGGATTTAAGTAGAACCCCAGTCAGGCACATTTGAAGCTAGAATACATAAAGCACAAACACAATGATACAAGGGTTAAATCAGAAGGGATTATAGATGTTATGAACATAAATGGTCTGAATATTGTCTGTTAAATTTTTCATTTTAAAGAGTTATTTCCTGAATTTTCGTTAACTCAGAATATGTTAAGGGAAAAACAGAGAAGGTAATGACTTCTCCTTCCAATTTTGACTTCTGAAATTTAACTCACTTTCATACTAGATTTTGCCTGTGTTTTATTTTCTTTCCTAGAGAAAAACATTTTATTTCAGGGTTAATTGAAACATTTCTTTTCCTTTGCAGTGTTTTTATCAGTGTCTACTTGAACTGAAAGAAGATTTCAGGAGAGAAGGGAGGTGTTATTTGACAGCTTTGTTTCGTGTGGTACAAGCTGATTTTGCGGTTTCCTCAATGGAAAAGAAGATTGTTTTACGTAATCCCTGAATGCTCATTATTTTTAGTGAGTGAATGAAATACAGTTCTAGTTCAGACCATCTGTTTGTAGCACTAATATCTGTTTAAGTTTTACAGTGTTTTCCTCTTATTTCTTTCACCGTAACCCAGTGTTCCTCATTCAGCTCTCCTCCATAAGTGCTCCCTGTCTTGTTTTCCTTTATTACAGTGCCATGTAGCTTTGCTTCCCCTAAAGCTTAGAAAAAAATATCAGTTGCTTTTGTCACCAGGCTGCTCTGAGGCAGGTGGAGTACTTATCTACTCCCCCCACAGAAGATACCTTTGCTTTGTTTCTTACACTCATTGATCAGGAGAATCTGGTAGCTCTCTGTGAGCACCTGATGATATTAGTCTGTGGCTGTCTAATCAATATATTTCCCCCCAGGATGGTGTCCCTTCTTCATCTGAAAGCTACATTTCAGTTACAGCTGTTCCTGAAAAATCTCTTCACAAAATGAGTGTTGAAAACATTTGCTGTTTTTCAAAAGCTTTCTGCGTTTTACTTTCTTTTCCTTTAATTAGAGTGGAAAAGTAGGAGGGGGAAATAAAAAGTGGACAAAGCTAGCTGAAATAAATAGCATAAAATCTGGTGGGTTTTTTTTAAGGTTATGCTTTTGGAGACTTCCGTCCTTCCCAGGAAGAAAAGAAGTAAGAGGCAAATAAAATCCATGAAGTATTGTTTTTGGAAGACATTCTCTCTGGAGCAAGATGAGTGAGGTGAAAGAATAAGCTATTCCAAATCCCTGTGTAAACTGCTAAATACTCTTATTTTTGCTGATGTGTCCATTTGCAGCTGCTGACCCAGAGACTGACAGCTCCTTATTTCAAACCTTAAGGCATTCTCCCTGAATCCTCAGCTGCAGTGGCTTTCTGCTGGGGAGATTCAGTGGCAGAGTTATTTTATTGTTTACTGTACCAGACAGCATTATAGAAATGACATTTTGTTATTTATGGAAGGCACCCAGAACTGGGAGGGAATAGTCAACAGTGCCGTGCCACCACCTACAGCTCCCTGCAAGGGATACTGATGGGGAATAAAGCTCCTGCCCATCATTTTGCAAGCAAGATCTATTGTTGCCTGCTATAAAGAGGAAGAAAATTATAGTGACAAATGATAATGTTGTTGACTCCCTAGTAAGAAAGTGGGAGCTTTATTGCTCCACGATCAAACAAACAGCTTCCTTTGTATCTAATGAATAGGTTCAGCTCCAAGTCAAACATAATCGCAGATAAACCCTGCTTAATATAAAAGCTCAAAGCAATTAAACTCCCCAAACTCCACCAGTTCTTTCTCAATGACATTTGCTACGCAAATTGCAAAAAGAAAAAAGTGCATGCAAATGTCTGGTAATGCACTGGATCAGAATAGTTCATTCTGAAATGGAAGCTCCAAACAAAGTTAATAAGGACAACACTATTTTCATGCTTTCTTCAGGACTATAGTCTGATTTCACACAAAATGTTGAATTTAAAGTGCTGCATTCTTTTTTGGTATTTATCTGCTTTAGATGTGGGTAGCTATCAAGGAACTCAAGCTTACAAGAACTACATTACTGACTTGAGAAGGTATTAAAGTTTCAATGTGGTGGTTAGGAGAAGATTTGGATCTATTATTTTACTGCTTTGCCCATCCATGACTGCAATGATTATTTTTTTTTGCATCAATATATTTTCAGTGTAGATGAACAATTATTGTTCCTGCCTCAGGCAATTTAATTTCTCATTATCGCATTAAACACTAAAGGCTGTTTTCCTGCCTCAGATCCACAACATCTGTCACCACTTGTCTAAAAAAGTTTGCCTGCTTTGGAAGTCAGTGTGGTATCAGAATGAGTCACCATCAAGCTAAAATTTAGAATGAGGCTCGAACATTCCTGATAAAACTGGTGAAATTGATGCTGGGTTTTTTTATTTATTTTTTTTCTGGAAAACTCTAAAGGTAATATAGACCAGGTTTATAAAAAAAATCTGTAAAGAATGTCTATCTCAAGGAAAAGAAGACATCATTAGGAACAGAAAAATAGCAGTTAATGATTAGGAACCATACCCTTTGTAGACATCATTTCAGCTTTGTTCATGTCAGTGATATTTGCCTATTTATTTCAGCCAAGTATTTGGTTCTAGTGGTTAATTAAAGTTAGCTGCTGTCTTCCATTTCCTTTTGAAATATGAGTGGACACATCATGTGAGTGGGAAAGTAGGAGACAGAAAAATGCATGTCCTTTAAGATACTTTTATTAAAACCTGTGGTTGTTATCTAATATTTCTAGAGTATAGAAGGAAAGAGGAGGGTTTAATAGCTGTATCCAAATGGGAGTCAACAGAGATCTGATTCCTGTCTGTGAGCTGTCTGCAAGTTGTCTACCAAGAACTGCTTTCCACTCTTTTCCTGGTGTACTATGTTCTTTAAAGCAAAAAACATTTTCAAACACACAAAGGATCCAAGATCTCATGTGCTGTGCTTCCTCTTAAAATCAGCAAAGAGAAGCAAGTACAAGTGACAGGGGGCCAGAGGGTGCTTGCTTTTAGCAGAGCTGTTGGAATGAGAATCTCCACTGCAGTCATTGAACTTGGTGATTTCCCAGATGCCTTTTCAGAGAGGTGATGAGGTATAATTTCTCATACCTTAATTGGCTGGGTAACCAGCACCACCCACCAAGCAAAACCAGCTTCTGATTGTTGGATGCTTTTCAGTAGAGTTCTCCAGTGTACAGACAGTGCAAATCCAAGCAATGGATTCCCCCGTCATACCACAATTTCTACCTACTCTTCTCCTTTTTCCTTTTCTTGTTGATTTACTGCCACTTGTATAAGTCCTTCATCAGTTTGTTTTATGTGTCAGTTTCTAAAGATTCTCCATTTCGAAGGCTGTCAGGTTTTCTTACGGCCTCATATTTGCATGCCCAGCTTGTCACTGCAATGAATGCGAATGTCTGCAAAATAAGAGAGAACCACAGAGAAACTCTATGTCTCTTACTTCTGTGGATGCTGTTTTCATTCAAGAGATGAAATTAAATTAATTTAGTTCATTTCTGGAACAACAGATGCCAGCCATTCGTGTGATCATCAATCCCTCAATAGAGACCATTAACAAAAGCTTCTGTAGTCTTCACATATTGTTAATGTAAGACAATGAGTCTGTATGCGTATGAGTCATGATTTCACAGATGCTAATGTGGTGATTTCTCTTCTCTTGGATCACTACAATACCACTTTATAAAATAAAAGATAAGTCCAATGAATTACCGTTAATACAAAACTATAGGCTGTCGGTTAAGGTGAAGGATATAAGAACAGGATCAGTGGCACATATTCCTTGGCTCCATTTTGATGGAACTGAAGCACCTCTCATCTTTACTTCCTGTTAGTATTGGCACACTTCACATATTTGGGATGTCCTCTCTCACCAGAAAGGGAAGAGTGGGCCCTTGCTGCTCTGTATGAACAGCACAGTCTCCCTGAAGGGCAGATAGAAAGTGTCAGGGAAAGGAGAAAATACAGAAGACATGAACTTGGGAATAATCCATAACTGGGAGGAACAAATATCCTTCTGTGATTCTCCTTATTTAAGCTCATAGCTGCTCTAGAATTGCTGCCTTAGTACATGGAGGTAAAAGCATCATGAAATGACATGCTTTTCTTCCATAGTTCTGCTGAATTTTATTTGATGATTCTTATTAAGGAAGAGGAGGTTCTGACCTGCTCTTGGAAAAATAAGACATTTTATCCTTAGGAGAACAAAGTAAAGTTGAAAACCCCATCATTCCTGAACTTAGCTCAAAATTATTTTGGAACATAATTTACCCTAATAAACTAGTAAAAATTGTGAAAATGGACAAACTGTGGGTGGCTTTCCTCTATGCCTACTGATCTGATAATATGAACACATTCTGTTACCCTCTTAATTCTTCCGGAAAATGTTCCAGGAAAGTGAAGTGTTCCATTTCTTTAGCTTACAGATTGTTTGCCCTGTAGGGTGAAGAATGGCTTCCTGTTGCCTGTCTCAATATTGGTGATTGCATGACCGAGCACGTACTGGACGTACAGCAAAAGACATCATTTCCAGTAATTGGCAACAGCCAGCAAAGCTTTTTGGCGTGTAGGGAAATATTGTGAGGTACACTTGAACCTGTTGATCCCAACCTGTTTTTGAACGTAGATATACCAAGATATTTACTGACACCTAGTTACTATTGTCTTATTTGCACTGCGTAATTGTGGTCTTTGTAAAAACCAAGATCTGTTCAGCAATAACAATATAAACGCTAAACCCAAAATAACACTTTTTTTTCTGCATTGAAAGTGTTTTTCAAAAAAAATAAAATACTCTGGGTGATACTGATATGCCAAAATTAAGGTTTCTGTGCAAGCTGAGGAAGAAGGTGGTAATTTTAATTTAGTTGTTACAGATTCCATTCAGAAAAATTCTGGGACTTCTATAGCTTAAAATTAAGCACACGTGCTCAGCTCAACTGGGATTTTGATAGCACACAAGAATGTGTCTTGTTCAAATCCAAGCTAAAAAATATTGATAGCTAGTTAAGTCTTAGCTTATAGTGCCACTAATCCCACTCAGCCAATGTCACCCAAATCTTTGCTATGGATTTTGTTATTTTGGGTTTACCACTGTATACTTTTCTGTATCGGTTGCCTCTCTAAATTCATGAACTGGAGAAGATTTCCTGCAGCTCCTTTCCTACATGAAATAAACGAATCATGTGGGGGCTAAAGGGCTAGGTAATCAGAGCCCGTCTTGATTCTGTGGCCTATTAAGGCCGCACAGAGTTAAGAAAGGGAGTCCATACTTTGAAATTCTGAAACAGCTATTTATTTTCTTCTGGTCCCAAAAAAAATCAAGACATGGAGACTTGTACTTTCTGGTTAGGATCAAAGATCAATATCTCAGAAGAAGGTCTCAGAAGAGTTGCTCAGTCAAACAGACTGCAACAATTTTGATCTTATTTGACCACGAAAAAAGGCAAAGATGGGTCTTGGCATTTTTTGACCCTTCTTGTTTACTCTAAATATTGCCAGCAGTGAGCTGTTTGTTAGAGTGCCCACAGAAGTGTCAAATTGTAAGCTGGTAAAAAAAGAATATTTCCAGACGTAAGATTGGAGCTTCATGTATTTAAATATTCTTTCCACTAAACAGATTATTTAAAGGTATCAGTATTCATTCAGTCAGGAACATTGCCGAGGGAACAGTATTCAGTGAAAACAACCAGTAAACCTGGCATTTGAAATACCAGGCACACGTAATGAACTCACTTGAGAACAATCTTCACAGATAAATAGCCATAAAATGAATAGTTCTGGCTAGTAAATAAATACGAAGACGTAATGTTCCTCATGAATAGATAAAGGCTTAAACTGTTTAAAAATGACTCACTGTGAACTGTTAGACTAGTTCCCCATAGAAATAAGCATTCATGTGAAGTTTGCAGCCATAGGTGCAGAGACATGTCACTTGGATAGAGTAGGAAAAAAAGAAAATTACTGCAAGCATGAGTAAGTGATAAACCATTTTGAAATTTGCCTGTCCTCCCTTCCTAGCCACTTCAGTTATAAAAATTTGTGATACTTCAATTATTTTAATATGGTGCAACCAGGTGGTGTGAGTTGTAAAGGAAAGACCTTCTTTCACAAGCCAGGGGCATTATCCTTACCCTCTGGATTGCCAGAAAATGAGGTGTTCATATCTACACTACCACACTTCTCTGCAGCCCCATTTTCACCTTCCAGCGTAGAGATGATCTCGCTTACAGAGAGATATCTTCTGAGGAGTAGTTTCAAAGGAGAAGCAGTGTAACACCACTCTGTAGTTCCCCACATAATTCCCATGGAGCTGATTGGAGGGAAGTGGGACAGGTGTGTGTCTGAAGTAGCTCTGCACCACTCTTTGGGATTCTGTTGTTCCCCCTTCCCAATCTAAAAATTCCTGGCAACAGAACAATCTCTCTTATATTTTGCAAATATAAGGTGAGAAATCTCATGATGCGTAAAACTTGGAGTACTAGAGAGATGTCAGAACAACTGCTAAAAATCCTAATTGCTTCATGCCCACATTAGTTTTGTGGGCTTTGTTTGTAGTGCAGTAGCATGAGGATATGCCATTGAAAGTTTGTTGTGGTAGGAGGTTTGTGCCTGTGAATCCTTCTCTGTCTATAGCCCAAGTAGCAGCTAGTTTTGATGGCTCTGTTGCAGTGCTCCTGTGCTGAGGTTATTTATAGCAGTGTGTTGGTGATAGTGTCTTTGCTCCCTAGTAGATACAGGTGATTTATGACTTTACAAATAAAAAAAGATAAAGACTGGAAAGACATATTTGCTGTCTAGCTTTTTTTTGGGAAATTTAGTATTAAATGGACCTTCTGGTGCTCAGTTCAATTTACTTGTTCTCACAGGCATGTTACGCAGTAATACACTCTCTACTATCAAAATATATCTTACATTTTTAGCCCAGCTCAGTTTTTCTCAGCATCTCTTGGGACAGTGCTTCAGAACCGTACTTTTCTTCTGTTATAGATCTCTCCTAGTTTCTTGTCTAGGTTTATTTACTGTCGGTTTATATTTTCATTCTTTTCCAACATTATCCACAAACCTAAATCATTTTCTCCCTGCATGATGCTTACATGAGAGCATTGAGTAATGAACCGTAGACAGTGATGACATTCCTGTCCTTGGCTTCTCTCATTGGAGTGCTGAACGATTTGCTTGGCTGTGGCATGGCTACGCCCAGCTCTTGTTCATCCTAAAGAGTCTTTCTGCCTTTTCCTGTCTGAATAAATCGTTCTTTGGCCAGGATCATCAGGGCTTATCCACAATATTCAACACAAGTTTTTTGCAGTGTCTTTTTTAATGGTAGCTTGCACAAGACTTCCCTGCAAATGACTTGGCATGAGCTGCCTTTTAATAGCATAAAATAGAATAGAAAGTCCAGCTAGAAGCAGCCTTCAAAGATCATCTTGTCCAACTGCCAGACAGTGTCAGGGCTAACCAATAGTTAAAGTTAAGGGCATTATCCAGAGGCCTCTTGAGCACTGAAAGGCATGGGGCAGCAACCACCTAGCTAGAAAGCCTGTTCCAGTGTTTGACCACCTCCATGGTAAGTAAATTTTTCCTAATGTCCAGTTTGACCCTCTCCTAGCAACTCTGTGCCATTCCCAGAACCCCAAAAAATGTTTTGCTCTCTTGGCTGGCAGGGCACACTGCTGGCTCACACTGAGCCTCCTGTCACCACACCCTAGGTCACTTGCTGCTGAGCTGCTCCCTGGCCACCCGTCCCTGAGCTCTGTCATTGAGCCAGATCATCGCCCAGTGTGTGATGGAACTGTTTATCTCACAGCTGGGCAATTCATCCAGAAGGATGCTGTGACGGATGGTATCAAAGTCCTTGCTAAAACTCAGACGAATTACATCCACCACCATCCCTTCATCCACCTTATCATGGAAAGAGGTCAAATTACTGAGGCAGGACTTTCCCTTGATGAACTATTTTGACTATGCCTGATAAAAGTTTTGTTCTTTCAGTGCCTTTCAGTGGCACCCAGGTGGTGAAACTGACAGGTCTGTAGTTTCCTGGGTCCTCGCTTGTGCCCTTCTTGTAAATGTGCAAAGCACTGGTGAGCTTCCGGTCAGCAGGGACCTCCAGAGACTCTTAAGACTCTTGGTAATTTGTTAATATATATTTAAGGTATTCTGGAGCTGAAAGGACACGAAATGGGTCTAGGTAAGGGGAAACACCATGACTGGTACACAGAACTGTCCTTTCCTTCTGTTTGTCCTATCATTAAAACAATAAAGATTCAATAAGACTAACATTTTCTTGCTCATATGACCTAGGGAATGACTCCACGCAGATAAAAACCTGAAAAGTTTTGGGCACTCTGAGACTGCTAAAAACATTATAAATACCAACTGTTACATTTTTACTGACTCATATCATATAAACATTAATTCTTCTGCTTTGATTGTAAAACAGAACATATCGTATATAACCTACATTAATAACAAATATTTCTAAGCACTTATGTAGTTACATCAGAAACTTATATTTCTCCTTTTTGTGATATGTAAAGCACAGAGGAATGTTTTGTATTTATAAATGCCAGGGCAGACACTGTTTTGTTCAGCAGCTGAAACTGAACCCTATATGCATTTATGGGCTCTATGTCATTGCTTATGCCCATGTACACTGACAAACCTTATCCTTTTTTCCTAGCTGAATACAGTCTGAGCTTGCAAGTGCAGTTCAGGTTTCAAGTATGCAGCCAATTGAGCTGTCCTTACCCTTTCCACTTCAACTCCTTGAAGTGTGGTTACAGCACATCTATAAGCAACTGGGCATGAAAACAAGTTTTTCTTTACAGCTACTCTCGTAACAGTCCCTTCATTGCTCTTTTATTGTTTCAGACTACTCCTCTGCCCTCTAGCCTGTGGGAGATGGGTGGTGCTTTCTATCCCCTTCTTTGGTGGGGTTGTGTATTTTCCTCTTGAGCTGCACCAGACTGCTGGCATAGCACTGTGGGGCTCCAGTCTGCCTGCCATTGCGAGGTCTGCCATGCAGCCACATGACAACAGGCAGCCCTTGGCCACAGGGTGAGTCACATTCCTGTTAGCACCCAGAATGTTGCACAAGGAAGAACGTGGTTGGCATCAGTAATGGGAACATACAGCACAGCAGGAACATATATCGTGTGAGGAGTATGCCATGCCAGCTATGCTGCAAGGCGAGGATAGCGACAGGCAGAATTTATGTTGTGTGGAGGCTGACAAAGTACACGCCAATGTCTCAAGACCTGAACGCTCTGATCCCTGCCAAAGACACTATTCTCCCATAACCAAAAGAAGACAGGGCAGAGGAAGCCCCAAGGAATGAAATTTCCCTGGGACAATAGAGGTGGCTCATCAGAACACTGTCCCAGGCATTCTGGGAGGAACCTTCCAGGGCTGCTTCGCAGATGGCTTCTTAGACACCCATGAGCAGTGGAAACAGAGGAGTGGGAGTTTCAACACAATACACACCGTATTGATTATTGTTTTGACAGGTGCTTATGTCCAAAGGCAAGAAGTCCTTGTGCTGGCAGATGACTGATCAGCTCTACAGGTATTTCAGAACTCTTAGAGGTATGCTGAGATGCCCAAGGATTTATGCAGCATTTCAGTTTCCTCCTTCCACCTTTCATCCAAGACTCATTTTTGGTTTCTGTCTTTCTTTTTAATGCTCCCAGCTGTGTTCTTAGTGTGCTGCCCAGACTGAAGTAGGTTATGGAACTGAGGTCGGTGATAGAAGCTCTGTTTGTAAATCTTATCCTGCCACCACTTTTTCAGGGAGAAGAAATGCCGTATTTGCTTTGGACTTTCAAGAAAGTTTTAATAAAATAACACTTCCAGCAGTGATCTTATTCTGATATGTGCCACTGTTTGTCTTACAGGTTTGTCTTACAGGCTGACACCTGCAGTTCCGAGGCAGCTGAGTCCACCAACAAAAAATGAAGAACGTAAAACTGATACAGTGTCCCAGCTGTGGCCTTGCAATGCAAAACTGATGAGGAAGAAAATCATTGCTTACTTTTTCTGACTTCAAGGAAGAATGATGATGATGAGCAATATGTCTTTGCAATCACTTAGGGGTCTAAAAGGTGACCCTTCCTCCTTGGGGATTAAGCATATCTGTGTCACCAAGAAAGGAAAAAGAACAGGAATGTGTGACATCACTGTTTCAAAAATGCTAAAAAGGAGTATAGAGCTCCAGGTACTTCTCAGTGATGCAAACACAAGAGAAACAGGAGAAGAGGATGTGTAAAACAGGTTATTGCAAAAGATGAACAGGATAGTGACCTGGGATGCTGTGCAGGTTCTGCACGACACTACTAGTAGACCCTGCATCGAGTCGAGCCCCTGTGCAGATCCTTGCATGTGGGGTGTCACCTGAGAAGAATCCTTCTGGCAACATAAGCTCCTCTGTTCATGTATGGTCAAACACACAGAGTTGCTCATGCTCTTTCTGCAGTACCCTGCATAATATTTCTGGAATCTGCAGGCTGCTCAGGAGCTGGAATTATGTGTTTTTCAGGACGCAGACGTCTCAGAAGCTTGCAAGAGGGAGAACAGCTCTAGTGCTCCTGACCCCCATGCAATCACATGATGCCCAGACCTCCAGAAAGAAGTCGGAAGGGGCAGAGATGCTGTATTCATCTACATGTAGTTTGAAATTACGTGCAGAACTTGGGAGTTGTTGAATTGTTCTTGATTTGCATTTTAATTCATTGCACTTGTGTGAGGCTGCACAGTTCTTTGGCTTTTTAATAAGGATAAACAGCCAGCTCTGCTCATCATGCATTAATTTTTCTTCCTTAAACATAACTGTGACTTTAACAAAGTTTTGTTTGTCATTTCCTGTTCTCCTTGTGCCTGTGTTTAGCATATGTTGTTACTTGTAAAAAAGTAAATTACCACTACTATGCTAAAAGGTTTTATTAAAATATCAAAAAACTGTAAGAAGTCTGTGTAAGTCAGTTAGATGGCACTCCAAGAACATAAACTAGCAGCCACTGAGATTCCCAGCAAGACTTTCTATGCTAAGGAAATCAGCCTGCACCAGTGTCATCCATATAATTATTGAGAAACAATGTACCTTATAAAGATCAGCAGCTCCTTCATCACAGGATGAGGAACTTAAAAATTGCGAAATACGATATTGCAACTGATTCAAAGTGCTGTAACATTTTAGCACAGTGTGTTCCACAATAAAGCAGAAGCTATACAGGAAAAAAAGTGCTTGCATTTGAGAGAAATCAGTCATCAAATCACCACAATTGCCAAGGATATGAGCACAGAAGACACTTTGAATTTTCATTTCCAGTATGGAACATGAGCTTATGTTGCTGATGGGAAGGACATTAAGATGAATACTTTTATCATTTACTCAAATTATCAAGGTAGTCCACAGGAGTCCAAAATTTAGCTCATTTGTCTCTGTTCAGTAATTTTCAGGCTTCATATACGTTACACAGAGCACAGCAGCGTGTCACCATAATTATGATGTTTGTAATAATTACATTAACTTTCAAAGGTAGTACTAGCTTGACTCCAAAACAAATGCTGAAATTTCCAAAATGTAATTAAATGATCTGTAGGGCTCCAGACCATACATGCTGCTTAAACAGTGTAGGAAAGAATTGAAAGCACTTCCCTAAGGTATATTTGTAACAATCAGGTTGGAGAAAAATGATTGCTGTGTGACCTTCCCAGACACCCAGCTTTACTGAACTTTCTCAGTACTTCCCAAATGGGAATGATGATCCTATATTTGGGGTACCCCAGGTCCAGCATAACCAAGGAGGCTTGCCCATGGTGCTTCTCAGGTCTGCTGGAGACAAGCTTTGTGCCCTTGTGAGCCATCAGCTGCTCAGAGCAGGCAAGAAAGTTCATTCTCTCCAGGTCAGCAGCTGTTTCCCTCCACACTTACGCATTTCATATACCACATCTGGCAGGTAAATGTCTTTTATAATGGCATGCAGCACCAGTAACCCATCATTTGGCCCATGGAGGTAATGTAGAAGTCAGGCAGCCAGCTTCAGAGACACACACTCCCTCTGTGATAAGGTTTAGCAGGAGCTGTACTTCCATGAAGGTTTATTTCCTCCTGATGTAGTTTATGCCTGACAAATGATTTGATTCTACATCTTCTCTAGTTCTAAGCGGTTAAACCTTTCTGCTAAATTTGTCTTTAAAAGGTTTGAATAAGAGATGACTGCAGAATAGGCAAGGAGCACTGATATCAAGTCCTATAAACTGTCTGATTTCCAGATGGAAAGCTTAGTCTATCTGCGAGCAGTTACTGTTGTTTGAGAAAATGAAGACTATTCACAATATATGACTGGATCACACTAGCTTTAAAAAAAAAAAAAGCACTTATCTCATGAATATCTCTGTCGCATCTTATTCCTGAGCCAGTGAAACACTGTGCTGTTATACATATCAGCCAGTTCCTAGTCTTTTCTTTCCTCCAACAACTGAAGTAGCAGAACAATGAGATTTGAGAAGGATGAGGCGCCAGCAGCTAAATGATCAATTCACAGTCTGCCTTGGGGTTTAGGTGATTTATTTTGTTTGTTCTTCATTTGTGTTATCCAATCTAAATGCTGCTCTATTTCTTCAAAACGTTCTGTGCTCCACATCCCCTCCATCCTGTTTAGGGTGATAAATAATCAGATTATGGTGGTCAATAGTTTAAGAGATTGAAACAAATCAAACTAGTCAATAAATCAAGGGTTTCAGACCCTTGCTGAATTCCTTTCCTGATGAAAGGAAGCTCTGTAGTTTCTGTTTCCAGAAGCATCTTCTCTGTCTTCTGAAGGTCTTGTTTCCCAGGACTTCTTGTACTGCAAGGCCTAGGCTTTGGCCCTACCTAGCAGCACTCTGTAAGAGTTTCATTTTTTCTCCAGATATCTTGAACACCTAAGTATTTTGAACTGATATTTTGCTTAGTAAAATCTTTGACATACTCCTGAATCAACAGAGTTAGAATATGGGGGGAAGGTTCAAAAAGTTCCTGTGATAGCAGCCTAAGCCAGGTATTTTTAAATAAAGATGATTTGTGAAACACAGAATATGTATTTCACAAACTGTTCCTTCTAACTTAACTTGAAGCTGAGATTACAAAGCAAATGAGATGTGCCTAGAATACGAATTAAAAACCATACTTCTTCCAACATAGCCTAAACATTCCCATAATGCAGTTGTCCATTTGTGCAATTTTTCTCTGCAAGGAATGGATATTTTTTCTCTGATTCCTTTGTGATATTCATCTTTGATCTTCTATCTACAAATGCTTTTTTCACTTAATAACTTTCTAATCTTATGTTTAATTTCACCGAAGATTTCCCCTCTTTATCTGCCTGTAACAGTGATTTCCATATGGATTATAAGTACCTTTGTAATGTACTTGTTGGAGAAAGAGAATTATGTGCATTCCCGAACTTTTTGTGGACTTCAGTACACAGTATAGGAGAATTTTTAGAGTTCAAAAGGCGATAACACTGTGTGATTGAAGAAGATGTTCTCTGTATACAGGCTGTTAACTTACATGCATATTGTTTTTCATCTTACGCTGTCTCCAGGGTTGTATCAACCATCTTTATTCTGCTTTTAATTGTAATTCATTACTGTTGCAACATTGCCCACAAAGACAAATGTTAACTGGTGACAAGTCTGTTTCTGGCAGCAGATCAGCCTCTCAAGTTGTTTAACTTCTGCTGCTGCAGAGATTTTACTCCATCACATGTCGCTGCTTAGTCCTAATGACTCTGCCCTTAAATTGACTTCATCTTACTCAGGAACATAGCTTGCTACTTTCTGAAGTACAAATGAGTAATTCTGTTTAATGGGAGCATTGTTTTAACCCTTTCTTTTACTTTCTGCTTTCGTGTTAGTGCTTCCTGCTGGATGAGCCTTATGCATTAGGAAATTTATTCAACTAAACCCTAACCAGTTTGCTTCAGCCATCGCTGGGCGTGCTGCAGTTTGCTAGGTTAAACTTCATTTATGATTTCACTTGACTTCAGGCTGCAGTTTAACCTCACCAGATGCAACATGTTTATTGTATTTTACATCAATGTAATAATGTTGGTAAACAATAGTGTTGGCTGTTGAGTCTGCTCGGGTTGATCAGATGCATATTTATTGCATATATGACAAAGAAGTTGCTGTAGAAGTATGGTATCTATTTGGGCAAGATATTAACATTGATTTCAATTTCTCAGTTTTCTGCAAATTCAGAAATCTAGGTTTTATATAAAATAAAAAGCTAACCTCTTGCAGAATAAATAAAATTGGACCCTGTGTGATCTACCTCACCTCCTTTCACCGTTGTTAATCTTGGCATCCCCCATTTTCCTCTCACCTTCCTCCATCATTGATTGAACTTAGCATGCTCCTTTGCTATATCTCATGTTTTTTCCAGCTGCACTGTAAGGTATCTTATATTCCTAGGACAAATATATGCAGCTCAACTGCAAATGTGTTCTTTGCACTGCTCTGTTTGGCACTAAACCAATTTGCAAGATCCTGTCGTCAGAGCCGTCTCTTTGTTGTGCCTATTTGCCACCGAACACATTGTGAGCACTCAGAGAATAAGCAAACACAAATGCAGAGACCCTCTGTTAATGCTAAATAAAGTCTCAGAGCTAAATACTCAGATGACAGAAAATGTGAGATTTACGACCAAATTAATAGCCTACTTTAGGCCTTCTGTGGAACAGTTATGTCAAAAGCCATCTACTTTAGCAAATGCTGCATCTGACATAATTTTGTTTTGTCAGATTTATTAAAATAATCAATAAGCTTTTGTCCAACAAAATCCTCATGTAGAATTTTCATTGGACCCCACTTAACATAGGCATGGGTAGCATAATCTCCAGCACTCTGTTAACCTATGCAATAATGAATTTATCTGTGTTATGAAACCCTTTTGTTGGGTTTTCTTGGAACCAAGAGTACAGCTTTTTAGCTTAGCATTTTCATTTTGGGGAATAAGACTTGTTTTTGTAACACTAGTGATCTGAATATGCAAGGCTCAGCTTGTCATTGCTACAAGTAAAATATGCTCCTAAGGCTAGAGAGGTACAAGTCAGACAAGGGCCAAATAATGTCTTCAGTAAGGTTTTGCACAACTCCCACCCACTGAGAATTTTATGTACTGGAAAAGCTTGCAGTTGCAAGGTACCGCAGCGTGCTTCCATCCTGGCGCAAGGGGCTTCAACCTCCACGCGTTGGGGACCCACAGCTGCAGGACCTTCCTTCTTGGGGTAGAACTGTCCTGCTGGTTTTACGAAGGACTGTTTTCATCAATAAAGGACTTCTCACATTTGTGGTTGTGTTATTCCAGGCTTTTATAAGAGGCACCTGTTGTAGCAGAACATATCCACCCTGTAAATGTTTGAATTATGAGCTACCAAACAGCAGCAAGTGCACAGTGAGCCTTAATAATGTAAATTTGTTCAGCAAATGGGAGTTTAGTGGGGTGAAAATCATTCATGAACCAAATCCATTCCCAAACAGTAACGCCTTGCTTCTTTGCTTGTCCCGGGTGCTTCCAGTGGTAATGGGCTGGAACATCATCACTGCAAATGCTGCAGGTCTAAAGTTTGTCTGGTTGGTTCACAGAGCAGGATGAGAACTTCTTGCAGCTTCTCTCCGTGTTTCTCCAAGCACAGAGGACTCGAACTGTGATAAATCCTGGAAAACATCAGATAGCTGTCAGGTATGTTGACAGTGGGAAATTGGGAAGGAGGGACTGTGTGCATTATGAGCCAGAACTGGATTAGTTTGCACAGTGATTTACTTCATCTATAACTAAAATTGAGCTCAACCCAGCACCTCTTTTTTGCTCAGCTCTCACTTCCCATTTAACCTCTGCCTAGCAAAGAGGGGTTGGTGATCCCTTCACAGCCCCCCCTCCCTGCATCCAAAGCTCCTCTGGTTATGCCGGAATGATAAGACGTTTGTGCTCAGCTTGGCAGGATTTCATTATTCCTTCTCCCTCCTTACATTTTTATCAGCAGTGACATTGCTGCCGAGTCTTGTGCACCTCTGGATAAGATTTATGCAAATTATTGACTAAGCTATTTTGTACATTTGGTAATAATTTGCATATGACGCTACTATTTATCTTAATATGTGCATACTGAGTGCTGGGGAAAGGCTCAGAAGTGAGGGGACAGGTATCTATCACAGTCTGCCCACAGTAACCTTTTCCAAGCTCTCACCTTCTCTGCGAAACAGGAAGCAGTAAAAATCACCTTTCTTCAGAAGAAAGGCTGTGAAGCTCGGCTGTATGGCAAGCACAGCAGAGAGGCAGGAGGGTTTTCAGCAGCAGGCAGAAAGGGGAATATCAGAGTATGTGATCATTGCTGCAGTCCAGTTCGCCCTCCTTTTGCTCTTTATGTCAGCCAAGGGTGTGCAGTAGCCCATGAACTCTTCTTGCTCTTTCTCTCTCCCTTTTGCCCTCACTTTCTATCCTGACCTCTTTGCTTATGTATTTCTGTCTCTCAGATATAGGAAGGCACACAGCAAATGTTAATACTGAACTTCAAGGTAACAGAGGTAGCATCCTTTTGATGTAGTCAATGGAGGAAAAAATCTCCTCAGTAATAAATTGAGATTTATGGTGTTTGGGCCCAAACATAAAGGAAAAGGCAGTGCAAGAATTAGTTTTGTTTTAGAAATTAACAAGTTACTATTACGAAATGCCAAAGACTGAATTTGATGTAAGAGTGATAAAAACATTGTCAAAATTTAGGATTGTACTCAATTGAAAAATAATGCTGTTTTTAATCAGATGGAGAAAAAAAAACCTGTTAATTTATTGTAAGTGGCCATTGTCACCTTAGAACAATTTTGGTTTTGTTCAGTTCCAGCAACCCAAATAGATCCATAGAGCCTCACGTCTGTGCCTGGGAGGATGCTATGGAAGATGTGTTAAGGCATATGCAAGACAAGGAGGTTATCTGATAGTGTCTGACCAATCTGGTGGCCTTCTATGATGGAGTGATGGCATCGGTGGAGAAAGGAAGGGCAACTGATATCACCTACCTGGACTTGTGCAAGGCCTTTGACATGGTCATGCACCTCATTCTCAACTCCAACTTGGAGAGATATGGATTTGGAGGCTGGACTGTTTGATGGATAAGAAATTGGTTGGATAATCACAGCCAGAGGGTTGTGGTCAACAGATATATATCCATGTGGAGGCTCGTCACAAGTAGTGTCCCCCAGGGGTCAGTCTTTGGACTGATGCTCTTCAACATCTTTATCAATTCCTTAGACAGTGGGATTGAATGCATCCTCAGCAAGTTGCTGATGACACCAAGAGGAGTGGTGCAATCGATACAATAAAAAGAAGGGATGCCATCCAAAGGGACCTGGACAGTCTTGAAAAGTGAGCCCATGTGAACCAAATGAGGTTCAACAAGACCAAGTGCAAGGTGTTGCACTTGGGTCGGGGCAATCCTAGACATGAGTACAGACTGGGAGAAGAGCTCATTGAGAGCAGCCCTGTCAAGAAGGACTTGTGGGTCCTGGTGGACAAAAGTCTTGACATGAGCCGGCAGTGTGCACTTGAAGCCCAGAAGGTCGACAGCATCCTGGGCTGCATCAGAAGAGGGATGGCCAGCAAAGCAAGAGAGGTGATTGCTCTCTACTCTGCCCTCATGAGGCTCGATCTGGAACACTTCATCCAGGCCTGGGGCCCCCAGCCCAAGAAAGGCGTGAAGTTGTTGGAGTGAGTCCACAGGAGGCCATGAAGATGATCAGAGGGCTGGAACATCTCTCCTACAAAGACAGACTGAGGGAACTGGGCATGTTTACCTTGGAGAAGGCCCTGGGGAGACTTCATTGAAGCCTTCCAGTATTTGAGAGACAGAATGGAGGCCAACATTTTACATGATCTGATAGCCATAGGAAAAGAGGAAATGGTTTTAAACTAAAAGAGGGGAGATTTAGGTTAGATGTTAGGCAGAAATTCTTTATTTGGGGGGCAGTGAGGCACTGGCACAGCTGCCCAGAGAAGCTGTGGGTGCCCCATCTCTGGAGGCACTCAAGGCCGGGTTGGATGGGCCCTGGGCAGCCTGATCCAGTGGGTAGCAGCCCTGCTCATGGCAGGGGTGTTGCAAATAGGTTATCCCTTCCAACCTAAGTCATTCGATGATTCTATGATACTGCGCTGTTTTGTTTAATTGATTAGGGGAGAATATAAACATGAAAATTTATGGTTTTCTGTTGCTTTGCTGTGTTCTTGCCTGTGCCAATGGTGCAGCTGGTGGAAGTGTCTGCTATATTTGAGTTATTTGCTTTTAACAAGAAGGTGTTATTTACTTAGGTCTTCTTTTACTGTTGTTGTTATTGTTTTTAGTATGCTGGTAAAAAGCTCTGAGGAAATTCTTTGTGTTTGTATGTACAAATATCTATGCATTTTAAAAAAATCACCCACAAATGAAATCTTACCAACTTACTGGAGTTTCTAAGCTCGTCAAGAACAGCAAACTTTCCAAATGTTTGAAATAAATTGAATATAATTTTGCTGTCTGCTCAGTTACTTAGGTCTTGGTTTCCAGCCTACAAATATTCATAGCTGCCTTTAGAAAAATGAACATTTCTGGGAACTGACTGCACTAATAATTTGTTGTCACTATTTGCATAAGTAATTTGATAAGTTAAGTGGATAAAGTGGTAAGAGTGGGAATAACTTTTTCCATAAAACACTTTGGGTATGATTATGATTCAGGACATTTTTCTTTCATGAACACAATAATAACATAGGCAGTCATTGTCCCAGATAAACCACACAAAAGTTAAGTAAAATTTAAAACAAAAATCTACCATGAAAAAATGAAGTATAATTTGCTATGGAAGACGTGTCATTTGAAGTAAACCTATGTAATTTATAACTCTTAGTGAAACTTGTTTGTCCAGAGTACAGAAATGTTGCGTGGGCATAAAACATTTCTGGTCTTGTTATGATTTGTGGTTGTTTGGGGCTTTTATTTTTTTTTAATTTTTTTTTTATATCAATACAGCTGCTTTTTTCCCATTAGTTTTTTTCCCTAATAAAACATATGTATTTAATTCTGTAAAAGATTCTTCAGAGACAGACATTAACCTGCTAAAAAATCATCTTAAAAGAAAAAAATTTAGAACAGAAAGGAAGTCTGTATATTATGGAATTCCCTTTGGAAAGCCTAGTCTGTTTTATATTGACTTTGATACAGAGGCTAAACTACATTTAAATATTTTACAGCACTACTGCCTTTAAATGGGTTATAAATAATTCACTCAATAGCCGAACAGATGTCTCTGTGGAGTGCAAACTCTCTATATCTTAATGAGTAGATTTAATAGAGTAAAACAAACTTCCAAGCTTTCAGTTATTGGAAAACAGATGATGGAAGTCTGATTGTCTTCCCTGCATGGGAGAAGAAACAGATAAACTAGAAATAAATGCAACAGGGAGTCTCCAGATATTTTTTTATTTCTGAGCAGTCATGTTGGGTGGTATCATGGCCTATGACATTTTGTTCCCACTTTTATGTTTTAAAGAAGCCTTGATTTTTATTTTCCCGTGACAATCTTTATGGACAAGTAGAAAAGACTCATGTTAAAGATTTGTGTTAAACAAAACTTGAAAAATTCCGAACACCTATTTAAAATGTTAGTTGTTTCTGAAAATTCAACATCAGAAAAATTCTTCATAATATCCTCTTGATGAAGAGAAGACACGAAAAGGAGGCAGTAGAAGCATCTCTGTTCTCTGCTACTGGGTTATTTGCAACTGCTCCCACTGGCCATTTAGCGCCCTTTGCTCTGCTGTCAGGCAGCCCTGCTCAGAAAATGAGGGAAGGTCTTGGAAAAAAAGAAGACAACAATGGAACTTTGCACTGAAAAATATTTCCACTCCAGTTTTTTTTATCTTAAATTTATTGTCTTGGAGTCTGAAAAATTCTTATTCTGTAAAAAATAGGAATCTGGAGACAATAGTCCAGATTCTCGTAACGTGGAAATTAATGTAGTTACAATGACTCATGAGACAAAACAAAACCCAATGCCAAAATCGAGATTGTCACTCCACACTCCATACCTTCTCTTCCTCTTACACTTACAGAATATAAAATGACAAGGAAAAAGGTAAGAAAAAGGGAAAAAAAAAAAGCACAAAGGAAAAAGGAAAAAGAGAAAAAGCAACAGAATGATCAGAGCTTGGGCCCTCTCGCTAGAAACCATAGAGAGACTGTGAGTGTGATGTGGTGGTGCCACTAAAAACCAGAAATTATACAAAAGTGCTTTTCAGTGCTTGGCTGGGTTTCAGAAAAAGAACAATTAAAGATATTATTGTTTTCCAGCTTTTTTCCTGTTTTAGTTATCCTTGTTCAAACTGTAGTGTTAAATCCTTTGCTTTGGGTGAAGACTGTAGCTACATGTATAAAGTATGATTTCTGATGAATGTGTCTTCTTCCTGGTGTTCATAAAATTACTGAAACTATTTATCCTAGAATATGGTAGTGTTACGAAAGATTTTTACGGCAGGCTCAGCCCCAAGCTTTCCCTTGTGAGAAGAGTAACTTTAAAGATTTCATACTGATGAAGGATATCTGACAAAATCAAACCCGAGAGACAAAAAGGCAAAGAAAAATCACTGGAATTTATTGCATTTTTTTTATTATTATTTATTTAGAGTCTGTTGATTTTTAATACCCGAATGGGAAAATCACTTTCAGTGTGGCATTCCTCAACATTAAGGTACCTTTAAAAGTACCATTGGTGTGACCTCTTGTGTGATGAACCTCTAAGGGGAAGCAACATGTAGTCTGTCTTCAGAGCCGTAAATAAGAAAGGTGCAAATTTATGTAAAGTTTTGTGATAAAACCAAGGCTGGAGTGCCAAAAGCAAGTGCCTCCACAAGCCTGAGTAACTCAGACTGTTTGACTGGAAAGCATGACCTGTGGGTAAGGACAGAGGACAAGTTACCTCCAAGCAGTGGCATTCGTGCCCATCTGAGCAGCATGTTTCTCACCAGGGGCATCCATGGCTGGAAGGAGCCTGAAGATTTGCAAGATCACACAGGTGTCCCAGTTCAGCCCAGAAGAAGCTGCTTGAAAAGAGGAGTTCTTGCAATGAATATTGGTATCACAAGTGAGACCCATTCACAAGGCATAGCTTCAGGGGAATGGTAAAATCACAAATGTGTGCTGGCTTTTTTTCTTTCTTTTCTTTTTTTTTTAATATTTAAACTCTATCACTTGTTAAATGGTGATGAAATCATAATTCAGCTAAGTGGAACTTCAACAGTTACCTGTGTCTCCAGACCTGCTCTACTCACTGTGTATACTGATACTTCAAGGCTGTGCGGCCCTGCCCCCATTGTGCCTGCCCACTCCCTTAGTAATGGCTATCGACTCAGCACTACACTATTAAAATGCAATGGGAAGCATATTGGGAAGCTTGTGGAACCAAGCCAGTCACCTATGTGGAGCAGCTAATGTTCTTTCACCGTCACATCTCTGGTAGCCAGTGCCAGAATGCTGCATCTCATCCCCTGGAAAGGGATGCTGTGTGCAATATGGGGAATTCTAAAATGTGCATACCCAATTTGTTTCCCTGCTTTCCCCTTGCCCAACAGCCACAACGCAAGGAAGCTGTACTTGACTACAAGCTCTGTAGGCTGTTTTCCAGCCTCTGTAGGTTGTCACAGACTCTGGCCCACGTGTCCCAAGTGCAGTGGAGCACGGTGGGACGTGCTCTGAGCCTGTCCTGGCTGGCCCAGGCTCCAAGTCACTTCTCCAGAGCAGTGAGTGATGTTCCTCCGAACGTTCACTTGGCAGCGTATTGCCAGCAGTGCAGTTAGGTCTCATGCTTCCATGGTAATTGGTCCAGTGTTTAGCACAGACGTTTGTGACTGCCAGAAGCAGCCCCGGATTGCTGCAGGGAGAATTCAGCCTCATCTCTGTGTGCATAAGCCAAATGCACATTGGAAAATGTTCTCCATTAGGGGCATTTGAGTTCCATCTGAGTAGAGGCAGTGTTGAATTTTGTAGGTAACTTCTGCTGTTGCTTTCTGCATTTGACAATGTTTTAATTCTGAATGGATCTACCATACAGTTCTTTGTATTAACATCATTCCCAAATATGTTATTATATCATATACATTGTGTTCGTATTTCAGAAGTTTTTTCTTGAGTCCATCAACAGTAACTATCATTACAGGACATCTTGCCAGTTAATTTTGAACTGACATTTCTGAGTTAAAATTATGAAAGAAAAAGTGAAAAAACATTGTTAAGAAAAAGTAAAACTTTAAGAAACATCAGTCAAATTTCTTTTTTCATCTTCGTTAATCATTTGCATTTCCTTTAAACAAGGGT
This sequence comes from Penelope pileata, assembly GCA_013396635.1. Taxonomy (NCBI): domain Eukaryota; kingdom Metazoa; phylum Chordata; class Aves; order Galliformes; family Cracidae; genus Penelope; species Penelope pileata. The sequence goes on from WBMW01005170.1 coordinate 124,667, forward strand.
ATTCCCTTTAAAACAGCATAAGCCAAAAGCTGCTGTTAGATAAGAACTGTGAACTGCTGGTAGCTGTGGCTGGATTACTGAAGGAACAAGAAAAAGTAACTCTTACGCAAACAGCATGATTGGTGGAAAGATTTCTCAGCTTTTCCTCTGAAGGGTCTTGGTATTAGGCATTTTTCATTTCAAAAGCATTCCTTTTGTTTCTTTTGAATGTATTTCAGGAAATGACTTGCTGTCACCAATCAGGCTGGGGGGAGAGTGCCATTGTTATCTGCAATGAGATCTAAATGAAAATCTGCACAGCATGTGACGAGGACTCCCTCTGGCCCTGCCCTGCCCTGCCCAGCTGTGCCCCAGCTCCCCTCCATGGCCCGGTCATTAGAGGAAGCCAGGGGTGGGTGATGAGGCTGCAGCGTCATCAGCATGCTGAGGGCTCAGCTCTGTTTTTCACTGAGATAAGCAGCAACAGCACTGCAGCTTCCTCATCACCTAGTTGACAAGCTAGCTGATGAAAGAGCGTGCCATGGGCCTTGGAGAACTGCCTCCAAATCAATCTGGGTGAGACAAGGGACAGCCTTTTTAGCACAAGCATCCCGAGCAGCGGTTTGGACTGGTGTCGGCAGCAATTACTGAGATGGTCCTTTTGCTCTTGTCAAATTATTTTGCAGCCTGTGGATCTTTGTCCCCGGTTCCCAAATAGCAGACAGGTCTTGTTATCATCTGGGCAAACCTGAGAGTCAAGCTTTTCGCTCTCCTGTGGTGTTTGTTTGTCATCCATGCTGTAAAAGTCTCCAGCCAGCTCACTGTAGCGGGTGGGGAATGGCATACAGCGTCCCATTTAAACACCAAGGTAAATTATTGAATTCGTTTGGCAACAACACAGCTTCAGCCTTTGAGCAGACAAAAGTCTATTCACACATCTCTCAGTGAGTTGCACTGCTGTGAGGATGCCTTATAGTAAACAACAATACCGAAACATCCTGGGGAAAGGAGAGGGAGAGAGGATAGTTTTGCAGTCGTCTTACTCATAGCTTTAAAAATTGAGAAAGTGACAACTGAGAACTAATTGTTTGTCAGCTTTGACTATCAGTGATACAGGCCAAATCCTGACTGTATTCCTGGAGTGGTCCAGCTGATGTTGAAAGCAATAGTAACAGTGTCCGGTAAGCAGGATTTGTTCCTTCGCAATATAGGATGAGAAGATCTGGCAGAAATCTGTGAAATAATTGGCACACAACTAAAATACATCGGATGATTATCCCAGCTGAGCTCTTTCCAGAGTAATTGCCAAACTAATTTAAATGTGTAGCAATATCAGCACTATCACAGGTAGTTCATCATGAATTTTGCAATTTCATATATTCCCCAATTCCTAAGTGTATGGCATTTATAACGAGACGGTCATTTACAGAAGCAGAGTAAGACAAGGTTCCCACACCAAAGATTTTACGGAGGATGGAAGGAAGGAAAGGAAAGGAAGGAGGAAGGGAGGAAGGGAGTGAGAAAGGAAGGGAAGAAAAGGAGGGAAGAAAAGGAAAGTAATGGAGGAAGGGAGAAAGGCTTTCATATTTTCTTAGGTTCTCTTTAATGACAATGTTTTCTAAAATCTCTAAGTGCCTTAGAATGAGAAGAAATTATTAAAAAAAACATTTTCCAGAGAAAGAGAATTATCCTATTAATGTATTTGTGTGGGTAGAGGAGAAAAATTAGTACCTGATGAAAAAAGGAAATAAACATATCTTTCAACGCATGAAATGCAAAATTTTTTTAGATGTTTCAGCCAAAACATTACTTCTTTCTTCATTACAAGATAATATAATATTTGACTGTGACTAATTCCTCAAAATCTCTGAAAAATGAGTTGCTGTCTTGATACCTAACTTGTCTCTTCTATTCCCTTCTATCACAGTTATGAAAATACAATGGACTTTATTTTCCAAGGGACTTTCCTTGAGATTTCCTATGGAATAGAGTCTAAAAGAAGTCTGGAACAAAATTCAGTTTTAATATATGAGTCAAGTATTTGTTGCATTACCTTTATGACCATTGAAAGAGAAGATGAGAAGGGAGAAAGAGCACAGCTTGAGATGAGAACTGTATGGCAAATGGAGCAGTAGCCAACTGTGTGAAGGGATTTTTGCATTGCAGCAAGCCATCTGGGAACAGATTTCACACTGTGAAAGAGAAGCTTCAGTGGCTTCTCTAAGTTACCTTGCTTGTTATCTACCTATGTGAAAGATGATGAGTATCACACGTAACTGCTGACAACGGTACCTGCTACCATCTATGTTCCTGTGACCACCACCATGCCGTGTGCTAGGAAAGGGTGAGTGCATGTACAGTGCACGTACAGTGCACTATTGCGCGTACATGAGACAGACATAGAGACAAACATGCTGGCAGAATCAGCAAAGTGGAACTCCAACCGAATTTTTACCAAAATGCTATTAAATGTTGGATGAAGAGGAGACAAAACAGGGAAAGTTTCTTCTAAATTCTTTAGAAGCATTCACAGTTTCTCAGGTGAAAATCATAGGCTTCATTTTTGCCATTTTATTGTGCTTACAAAATAAAAGTCACAAATGAGCCGTAATATGAAACACTGAGTTTGCTCTCATCTTAATAGCTGAACAGAGAAAAATATACGCATCTCTTTGTCAACCCAATTTCCACCCAGTTTCTCATCGTATGATTTCTTTAATGAAAGAATTCAAGTAATGTGTTAAAAAAGATGCCATATAGCTGCATTCATCATAAATTCTTGTGGTGTTCTTTTGGACATTGCAACACTCGGTGCAGTATTTGTAATATAAATATGACCTTTCAATCATAACAATTCACATCAGCATTGAAATTCCAGTCAAATATGATTATAGGAAAAGTGGTGAAATGAAATCTGGAACTCATGAATAAGTGAACTGTAATGAAATTATGTTGGGCTGATGTATAGCAACTATCATCTTTAACACAGTATTGTATTAAAGACTTTCAACATACAAAAGTTTCTTCATGAAAAGAACAAAGACTGGGATTTAAAAGCCATCTAACTCTCTGCCATTGACTTACCAATGGTGAAATTGTTTTCTAGGTCTGCTTGGATTTGACAGATTCACCTAACTCTATTGAACAAAGTTTCATTTAAATTTCTGCCTTATTTGCGTCAAGAACTGCCTAGGCATCTAAGCAACAAACTTCTGATCCTTTTTTAATCTTTTAGTGAGAAGAGCTCACTATTTTATTAAACATTTCTTATAAATGTATTAGATAGCACAGCCTATAGATGGGCTTGATTTCTCTCCTGCCTGAACTTGCACAAGTGAACCAGATCTGCAGCTGATGGGAGTTGATGTAGTCCGCTGGGACATTCAGCCAAGCCTTCAGTCACATTTTCTTCGGGAGTTTGACAGGTGGGATGGATAGTGCCATCTGCGATTCCTTCCCGCAGCCCACGCTGTCTCCTCAGACACTGCTTTTCTTGAGAAATCCAGGCAAAAATCTCATTGTCAAAGAGCCCCTTTTACTTCCGATAGGCACTTCCTAAAAGCGAGTTTCGTGATGGACCTTCAGGACTCAGCAACTCCCAAAGCATAAGTCAGTGGGAAAATCTTGTTACATGAATATCTGTCACTAAACAGTATGAACTGCTTTTAAATACAAGATGAGTTAAGGAGCTACTAAGTTTTTATTGGTGCCCTGAGAAAATGCAGATGTGATAGATGGAAACTGCATGCTGCGTAGGTAGAGCAAAGCTACTAGTAAGGACTGTGGTGTTTGTTATCACCTCTTGCTTTGTATTTCTGCAGTTAAGTTTGCCAGGACATTGCCAGTTTCATCAAAAATACACCAAACGTAGCATTGCAGTGCTTTTTGTGATGTGGAGAAAGACTACTACAAAGTAGATGGTGATTTTCCTCTTTTGTATGCAGTGACGCATTCCAAGCCAGGGCTTGGTCTTAGTACTTCTCCTAACACCAGGATGAGGAAAGATTTTTGCTTTTACTCAAATTTCCTTTTTCTAAAACCTAGAAAATAAGTAGTATATAGACCTTGTCTTGTTCCTTTGCTTTGATTCTGGTGGAAGGAAGTTTATGTCCCAGTTCAGAATAACAACTGGAATTTCTAATAGAAGTGTATTCATAAATCTCTTAGAAGTCTTTTCACTGGCGCAAGTTCTCTGCTGTTCTTGCAATGTAAACATTTTAGCACTGTGCTAATGCATTATAGCCAGTACTTGAACCTAAATAATCTCCTTTCGTTCTCATATCTGAATTTAGTGCAAATAGTAAAATTTTACAAGTGGTGAAATGCAATTAAGGCTATTATCTTAATTACATGTACACGCATGAATAGTTCCATCAAACATAAAGCAGCTAATTTACTGCATGAATGTCTTAGCTATTTAACGTGCTTTCAGTGTTAATAACTGAAGATGAAATATTTTAAATAAATGTTTTAGGCCTTGCACAGTGTTTTTGACAGCAAACACAATGGCAGTGTTCTGCTCTTTCCTCTGACCTCATTTGCAGTAAGTTCTGTGTGAACAGATTAATGTAGAGAAGCCTGTTGGAACTACCAGAAACAATCGCTTAGATTGCAAGGAGTGAGGAAAGCTGCACCATCCATGGAAAGATCGGATAAAAAAGACTGAAGACCTGCAAAAAAATATATGAATAGGTTGCTAAAATGGCTTCCCTATCACCTAGAATATGAAAAAAGTGGATGCTGAGTGTCATTTTGTGAACATTTGACCTCCTTTCTTGAAATACTCGCTTTCTGTCACAGCATTTATCTTTCAAAGAAGAAAGGGAAGAAAACAATTAAAATGCTTGCTGATTGAGTGTTCATTGTGCACTGCAGTTACACATTAGGCTAATAAGTCTCAAAGGATGTGAGAAAACACATTTTTAAAACAGCTGTTTTTGTGTTTCAGTGTAAGAAAGCAGATAGCAACCTCAAGGTTTTATTGCTATTATTTTCAGTTCTGCAAACGAAAAAAACAATTAAAGAGGCCTCCTAAATTGCGAAGGACTGGTTTTCATACTTTCCTGTATACTCAGATTCTTGCTAGGAATCTTTTTGTAACCTTCTGGTCTTAAGACAACATTTTCTTTTTCAATAAGACTGCCTATGGTCAGGACATATGTAAAAAATCTAGGAAGCACTGTTTTCCTTCTTATTTTTTGTCTGAGTGGCAGAGCAAAAATCTAAGGCTCTTTTCTCTTTAAAGGATATTTATTTTTATTTCTCTCTGCTTCTTTCATGCTGCCTGCTCAGTCTTATCACGCATAGGAGACAACCATGGTTCATCCTGAATTATTTCTCATCACTTGCTTTTGTAAGGGGAACTGTTTTCTCAGCATACACAGTGGGTTGTATTTAACATTTACACTGAGCAGTTTTGGCAACAGCTGTCCCATAAATGCGACAGACTCTTGATTTCCATCTTTATGGGAATGCTTCTACATAGGTCACTCCAAAAGTAATGCCTCCTATTTATTTCTGTGGAAACTACAGCAGATGCAGAGAGCACAATAACACTGTTTGGTAGAGCAAATTCTCAGCTACAAAACACTATTTTTCAGCATTATCACCACCATTAGCTCTGCGTTTTCACCAGCAATGAACAAGAGCCTGCACACCATACTCATAAAAATCTGCACCAGTGGAGGTCACCCACTGTGTCACAGCTGCTATGATGGCAGTTTTTTCCACTGTTCTAAATATTATGTTAAATTTCTTTCTGCAATCCAGAAAGAGAATCCATTAATACTATCAGCTATGTTGTAGAAATATGAGCAGTATGATAAAAAATGGTGGCAAAATACCTTCTACCATGAACAGAATTCCATAGGGAAGGTTATAGACCATGGTGAAGCTAAAAGGGACTTAGTTTGTTCTATCTCTCTTTATATTTATTGATAGAGAGGGATGAAGATTTAAATATCTGTATAGATAAAAGTAGTAGTTTTTTTTTTTTTTACTAGCCAAATAAGAAAATTCTTATGTACCAAGGGAAAGAAGATACTAGAAAAAAAAAAATTCATTTTATGAGATGAATCAGAAGCCTGCTGGCATTCAGGAATTATAAAATGAGATTTCTGATCAGAAAAGCTATGTTGGGAAAGCAATGCAGCTCCCACAGTCTAAAAATGTAGGCTTTCTCTTTGCAGTCTATTTGTCCCTGCTAGCTTCATGTCATATGCATATCTAAGACTAAGCAAAAGCAGGTTGAAAGGGAGCTATTCCCTTAACTCCATGTCGTGGTTCTGACTCAGCAGACAGCTAAGTCCCACACAGTTATTCACTCCCACTCCCCCTCCCCAAATGGGATGGGGGAGAGAATTAAGAAACAAAACAATAAGGTAGAACTCATGGGTTGAGGTAAAACTATTTACTAAGACAGCAGACAGAATTAAAGAAATACCAGTGCATATATACATATATAAGAAACAATATATGATACACAAAGCAAAGGACAAACGACCGACACCCAACCAGACAGCAGCCCCTTCCTCCAGAAAAAAAGCCTCCCCTTCTGTGAAAATCACATGATGTGATGTGGTATGGAATAGCTCTTTAGTCAGTTCAAGCCAGCTGCCCTGATCCTGTCCCCTCCCAGTTCCGGGCTCCTTAGGGTCTAACTGCTTCACTGAGGAACGAATGTCCTTGGCTGTGTTCAACATTGCCAGGTGTTATCAGCTTTGTTTTTCTTCTGAGACCAAAACATAGCTTCCTACCAGACACTATGAGAGAAGTTACTTCTCTTAGAAACTAAGACGTTATCCACCCCTTATTCCATACCATTTACATCATGTGTTGCCCATGGAGTTCATTTACTGGCTGTTCTCACCCAGCATCAAGTCCCGTTGAGGCACACACTGGACAGCCCCATCCTTCCACATCACCCACCAAGTGCACCCAGGTCCATGAGCAAAAGCAATCCAACGGATGGGCCTGCCTTTGCCCGAGGCAGGAAGAACCCAGACTGTCTTGCCCTCCATGTTTTTCACGTGCACTGCAGGGACGCTGTCCCCTTCTACAGCACGTAGAAAGTTTGATTGGGCAGGGCCAGCTTGATTTGCAGATCCCCGAGTGTTGACTAAGCAGGTGGCCTTTGCCCAATGTTTGTCCCAGTTTTTAAATGTCCCAGCACCCATTGCTCTCAGTGTAGTTTTTAACAGTCCATTGTAGCGTTTGATTTTCCCAGAGGCTGGTGCATGGTAGGGGATGGGATACACCCACTCGATGCCATGCTCTTTGGCTCAGGTGTTGATGAGGTTGTTTTGGAAATGAGTCCCGTTGTCTGACTCGATTCTTTATGGGGTGCCATGTCGCCACAGGACTTGTTTCATTTTTGCTAGCTGGTGGGGACATGGCAGTTATTTTATTGATCACATCCACAGGGATGCGACGACGTCCGTCTTGCCATTTTACTCCTAGGAGCTGAATTTCCTGTGCGGGTCCCTTGACCTCACTTTGCTTGATGGCAAAACCGGCCTTCAGCAGGATTTGGATTATTTTCTTCCCTTTCTCAAAAACTTCCTCTGCTGTGTTGCCCCACACAATGATGTCATCGATGTATTGCAGGTGTTCAGGAGCTTCACCCTGTTCCAGTGCAGCTTGGATCAGGCCATGTGTAAGAGACTGTTATCTTTTGTCTCAAAGCTTGCTGCGAGAATTCTTTTGTCTCAAAGTTTGCCCACCTGCCTGCTGCCCGAAGGCTTGCAGACCAGGGGCAATGAGAGACAGGCAGCTGGCCATCGAGCAGCCTTTCAGNGGCAGCCGGCCATCGAGCAGCCTTTCAG